>CBVK0100048825.1:0-10540 GCA_900067695.1 Picea abies
CTCACAGATGTGAGTGAAAGATTGGCCCAGATGATTCAGTTTATATCATAACATTGTTTATGTGCAAGTTGATATCAGATGATTGTTATGAAGACTGTATGACAGTAGATGTATACTACTGTGGTGGATGTGTTCCACTGTTCGTGACTATACGTTATTGATCAAGTACTTGTTTGCTACTTGGTAGTAGTGTACCACTGGATTGTAGATATGTACTACTATGGATAGACACAGTTGTGTTCTATTTTGTTCTGATTGCCTTGAAGACTATCAGCAGTTTATTGGAAATAATTATCAGCTAGATGAATGATGAACAGAGATTTTCCAGACAGAAAATGGTTCAGAACATTTACTCTTCTAGATTAGAAGAATGGCTCTTGTATCACTCTGTGGAGTGAGCATCATGTTTGATTACTCAGATAGGGTATGGTTTCGAGAGATGATGCAACTGATAATGATGATGGTGCTCATGATCTAGTCATGATCTAGTCTATATAACTATGTTGATGCTACAGGGTGAATAGTATGCTTTGTGCTCAAGACCATTACCTGTAATACCTCCCTAGCTAGGAGGGAGTGTTGATATTATGGTAGCTGCGGGAGGTATTTACCTCCACGTGTAAACCTGACAAGGATAGAATACTCCGGGAAGCAAGAAGAAACCCTAATGAGTTGGCTAATAACCCTAGAAGACTTGTCCGCTCAAGAAGATAATTTATATTAGGTTATTAGCCTCCAAGAGAAGAAGTCGGTCAGAAGAAATAATAATATACTAAACAGATAGATACCCAGAATAAGAAGTCGGCCCAGGCAGTTAGCCAGGAATGCTATAAATACAGGGCGCCAGTCTCTCATTTGTCACAGTCACAGAATTGCAGAGAAACAATTGGTGCGCACTGCAATGCCCAATTTTGTGCGCAGGTTTGAGGAGAGTTGTCGGTGCAGATGTTGCAGCTAGCGATTACGTTTTGTCTTGGACTATCTCTTGGCTAGGGTTTGGAACATCTGATCAGCCTTTGTTGATGCGCTATCCTTGGGGAAAGGTGTGCTACCCTTTGTTTGGCTATCTAGCCTAGGGTTTGCTTCCGAAGTGATTCTCTGTCAAGGATAAGGTGCTCAGAGGGTGGCTTCAGCCTATGGTTGGGTGACAAGGGTATTGTCAATGGTAAAACGACCACACATCTTTCATATTCTAACACAGAAATCCATCCATTTTCTCGTACCAAGCACGTGGTGCTTGTTTTAGACCATATAGGGCTTTCTTCAACCTGCATACATGAGATTTTTTCGTTGTGTATAACGAACCCTTTTGGCTTCTCAATATAAACTTCTTCCTCAATTTCACAATTGAGAAAAGTTGTCTTTACATTCATCTTATGTATCTTCCAACCCATGGAAGTAGCTAGTGCAATGATAGATCGGATGGAGGTATATCTGGCTACTGGTGCAAAAGTCTCGTCATAGTCGAATCCCTCTATTTGTGAAGACCCTCTAGCCACAAATCTTGCTTTGTATTTTTCAATTCTTCCATCAACAGCATGTTTGATTTTGTAAATCCATTTGGAAGTCACTACGGACTTTCCCTCTGGTCTTGGAACAACATCCCATACAACATTTTTTAGTATAGATTGATATTCTTCAGTCATGGCATCTTGCCATACTTGTTCACCTGAAGCTTCTCCATGACAGGTTGGCTCTGAATCAATAATGTGGGTCATGGCTGAAAGGTAGCTTGAGAATCTCTTAGGTCTCTTGCTTTCTCTAGTTGCTCCTTGTGGGGCTTTATGCCCTTCTTCTTCTTCTAAAGTTTGTCGAGCCCAAGCAGGTCTTTTATGTCCAACTGTGATGTCTCTGGATATGTTGCTTGGGGCAACTGAGTCTGCTGGAGCAACTGGGTCAACTGGAGTTGTTGGCTCATCTGGAATAATATCTGTCTCCCTCTGAACTGTTGAAGGAGGAGGAATTGTTTCACTATCAATTTCCATCTGAGCTTCTCTGAATTCTTGAAATTTGGCAAACTCCATCCTTGTTCTTCAGAAAGTAAATCCAAGTTTTCCTGGAGTGATCATCTCCATTTAAGTATGCAACAGTCATTGGCCCACATACATCTGAATGTATCAAGTCCAAGATTTCCTTGGATATGTTGTCACTACTAGGAAAGGATCCTTTAACATTTTTTCCAAGGGCACAACCTTTGCAAACACCTCTATGCTGGATCTAGATCTCTGGTAGACCTCTTACCATTTTCCCTAGAGCTGGAAGAGCTCTATAATGAATGTGAGCAAGTCTTCTATGCCATAACTCACTCAAGCTAATAGTGTCATGTAATAAGGCTTGAACTGGTTTGATGGTTAACTTGTAGTCTTGTACAAGTTGTTTTCTCTGACACCAATTACTTTGGAAGAGATTATATGAGAGTCTTTGTGCCATGCAAGAACTCTTCCTTCTGAGAAAGTAATTTTGTAACCTTTGTCTTTCAAGGCCGAAATAGAGACAAGGTTTCTCTTCATTCTGGGTACATATAGAACTTCCTCTAGTTTAAGCTGCATATCTTAATCTAGTTGGAAGGTAGAAGTTTCAACTCCTCTCCCATTATATCTGGCATCATCTCCAAGAACAACATGTAGATGTGTCTCTTTCTCAACAAAGTGTGTTAGATGATTTCTAATACCGGTCATGTGCCTGGAGGCACCACTGTCAATTAGCCAAGTATTATCATTGATAGGAACCATACCTGAGAGTGCTGAGATGTTGATGTCTTCATTACTTTGGAGTCTTGTACTGAGCTTGCTTCCCATCATGATTTTTCTCATCTTCACAAACCCTTGTCAACTAGGCTAGAAAACCTAACGACTAGGCAAGGCTAGCACTTTTAGGTTTTGTTGGGCTTATGACTGCCAACAATAAGCCTTGATAAATATGATAGCCCTAGTAAGCTAAGGAGCTTCTTCAAGAAGTTTGCAGAAATACACTTCAGAATTTTCTACAGAATTTTGGCAAAACCCTAGAAACCCTTAGAGCCAAAAATTTGAAATGCCCGAAATTTTGATCTGAGACTTGTTGGAGGTGCGCTGAAGGTGGTCGTACCCTTCTATGTCTTTTTCAGCCCAAGCGTCCAAGTTTTGAGTGGTGAAAGATCTTAGAAGAGGAGGTCGTACGGAATTACTAGAAACCCTAGGAGGGTCGTACGGTTTCTGCAAATGAGTGAGAGAAGGGGTTGGAAAATGCTTGTGCAATGGGATCTTCAAGACCTATGCTTTGATACCATGTTGATTTTTCAATATGATAGGTTAAGCATGTAGTTCATTTCAATTTGCATTTGTCTTAACCATAAACAAGAATGTTGCAGCAACCAAGATCACAAGAAGAAACACCATGCACAAGAACACAAGAAGTATCCTAGGAAACCCTTCTCAACAAGGGAAGAAAACCCAGCCAAATCCTTTGCTATATTCTTCAAGAGAAAGACCTTCACCACCAAAAAAGACCTAGCACACAAGATGGTGCTTAAACCCTAGAAGACTAGCACTCAAGAGAGGTGCGCACTTCTCCCAAGTAAATGTACTTGCTAAAATTTCCAAACTCACTTGAATGATATGATTCCACAATGGGGAATTTCCCTTTACTTATATTAGACTTGTCCTATCCACTGAAGTGTCTATTGGCTCAACAGTGCCGACCTCTCTAAGTCATATTATAATTATAATTATTATTATTATTATTATTATCCAGATTAATTATCTTTTACATTTATTATTAATCGCAATAAGGTGGGGCCAACCTGTACCCTTTACATAACAATTAGGGTTACAGGCAGGTCTGACTCTTGAACAATATATCGCAAAGGATCTGATACACCCACTAGTGCTCATCCACTAGGGGCGCATCCATAGGGATGTCATATCTCTAGTTCATTGCATTACACAGAAGAACCAGATCTTCACACGTTCACCTGTGCTCATCCACAGGCACGTCCACTCTACAGATCTTCTTTCCCACTACCTCACACAGGAGAATCATCTGGAGTCTTCTCGTCAACTCTATTGCTTAGAGAAGGCTAATACATCATCTTCATTTTTGTTCACATGACGATGCAACCAGCACTTTGGGATTTCACACGTTCACCTTGTGCTCAGCCACAGGCACGTCCAACTCAACAAATCGCCTTTCCCACTGGATAATCACTTGGAGTTCTTCTCAACTCTCTGAATGGCGGAGGTCATCTCTACGTTCCTAGCTCTGTCTCAGGCAAGAACAACGTAACCCTTCTTAGGGGCTTTCTCTCAGGTTTGTAAGCTAAGAGAAAGACTTACAAAGCTGCAATGATCCACACCTCACAGGTTTGTAGGCTCGAGAATGTTTCACATGGCTGCAATCATCAATAGTTGCATTATTGGCACCATAAGGACCTCCCCTTTGCGGGAAAGTTCATTGTTGTTGGTTGGATTCTTCAAGCTTCTCATGTCTACTATTTGTCTTGTTGGTTCCCTAGCAGGGCTTAGTTTAGGTGACTTGAGTAGATTTTGAGGGCATTCTTGTGGTCAAAGTATGATGGGGAGTGGGGTCTTCCATTGGTTCTACGGGATGTGTGCACCATGCCCAAGGATGAGGGGGCCTTGGTTTGATTGATGTTGCCACACAAGGTAGCATTCTTGCAACCAAATGGGTGCTTTGTTGTCTTGAGAGTTCCATGACTTAGCAAGTTTTGTTTCAGCATTGAGTGAGCACTATGCAGCATACATGTCAAGTTCAAGGAGCTTTTAGTCTATGTGATATCATCCATTCACCCCACTTATTTTAGGTGCGAATCTCTCTCATCATCAAGAGCATTTGGACAACATAGAAGGTCGTCGCATGATTGGTTTGTTGGTGTTACAACAAAATCTAGCACCCACAAAAGTGTAAAGTCCCAAGCACCAAGGTGATGGATTTGTGTAACTCATCAGGGTAGGAAAGAACACTTCAACAATGCAGAGGAATATGATAGAGGATTTGGTGGGAGAGTATAGAGATGTGTTTTCTTAAACCTATGATGATTTGAAATCTTATAAGGGGGATATCATTCAATACACCATTCCTCTTAAGGAAGGTACCAATCCATTTTGATAGAAACTTAGAAAAATTAATCCTAAAATTGACCCCCCTTATCCAAAAAGCACTTCAAACGATGTTGGATGCAAAGGTCATTGCACCAACTAGACATCCATCTTCGTTGGCAAACTTGGTGGTAGCAAGGAAGAAGAATGGAGAAACGAGATTGTGTGTTGACTTTAGAAATTGGAACCAGTTATCCTTCAAGGACAATTATCCGTTACCCAATATGGAAAATTTGTTGTGAAGGGTTACGCGTTCTAGTATGTTGTTCATGTTAGATGGATTTTCAAGGTATAACTAGATTTTGATCAAAGAGGAAGATCAACACAAGACATCTTTTACTACACCATGGAGAACCTTTGAATATTTGAGGATGCCTTTTGGTTTGTTGAATGTTGGATCAACATTCTAAAGGGCCATGGACTTTCCATTCAGGGACTTGAATGGTAAGATCATCAAGATATACCATGATGATTCGACGGTTTTCTTCAAGGAGAGAGGAGAACACATTCTTCATTTAAGGCAAGCATAAGTGTTTGAGAGGTGTAGAAAGTATGGGATTTCATTAATCCCAAGAAATCAATTTTGGGGGTAGATGATGGGAAGCTTCTTGGTCACGTCATATCAAAGGATATGGTGAAGATCAATGTTATCAAAATTGGACCAGTTTCGGCAAAGTTGGTTGGTCCACCCAATTGCAGGGCCATAGCATTCTGGTTGAAGGCTTTGAACCAGTAATGGTCGGTTTCGTACCGGTTTCAAGGAGTGGTCCTGTATCAAACCATACAGTGGATGATGGGGACCACTTAAAATCATTTTTTTAATCAATAAAATAAAAAAGGTGAAACACGAAACCTAACCCTAGGCCCCCACTAATGCTACTAAATGAGGTCCCCACCCTCCATTTCACTCACAATTCATCTGAGGAATTTGAAATTTTTGAGCTAAGTTTCTTGGGCTGATTTGGAGAGTTATCGTGTTGATTTGAAGCTGATCAAGGGTTTATTTTCAAAATTTCTTGGGCTGGTTTGGCGTTGATTCAACGGTTAATTTTCAAAATTTCTTGGGTTGCTATAGAATTGTTTTTCCTCTATTAGGAGTTATTTTGTAGTTGTTTTGGACTATTGGGGCTACTCTTCTTCTCTTAATTTGGAAGGCTTGTGAAGGTATGCCAAAGATGCCTTTTAGTTTTTAAACCCTAATTATTAATCTCTTTACAATTACTATTATTTTCCTAGTAATTAAGAATTCCTAGGGTTTTAATTGCAGATTTTTTTGTTGGTATAAAAATTGCAATGGCTTCTAAAGAGAAAAAGGATCCAACATGGGATCAATGCCAATTGGTCGAGGGGAAAATGGTATGGAACTATTGTTAGAAGGAAGTTGGTGGGGAAGGTAACCATAGGTTGAAACAACACTTAGCAGATGCAAGAGGGAATGCAAAACCTTGCCTAGAAGTCTTCGAGGATCTAAAAGCCGAGATGCTAGGTTATCTTGAATCCTACTAAGCAGGTAAAGCCAAGTCCAAAAAGTTTGCAAAAAGAGATAAGGAGAAGTTCAGGGTCACTACATAATGACACTCAAGATCAAATATCTAGTTTTGAAGAATCCTTCAATTTCCCTGTTGATGATATTATTCCTTATATAATCCCAAGGAAAAAACAACCTAGAGAAGAACTTGTCGATGGCCCTAGTCCATCCGATTTGAAGAGGTCGTGTAAGCTTGACTCATTCTTTGTACCCTGCACCACCCCTGGTGCTCAACCCACAATTGATGCTAAACAGAATAAGATTGAAAAGGAGGCTACTCAGGAATGCAATGCTTGATGGCAGTATGATGCAAACATACCTTTCAATGCCACTAATTCTGCATATTATCAACCTATGTTAGATGTTATAGCTTCATGTGGTCTAGGCTTCAAAGGCCCTAGTTTTCATGACATCAAGGAGCCACTTTTACAAAATGAGGTTCATAGAATAAATGAATACCTCAAAGGGTTCAAGGAGTCATAGAGTAAATCGGGGTGCACAATCATCTGTTTGATTTTCAACAAGATTCTTAAAATCTTGAAATCTGTTGAAAGATTCATCTTTAGTCTTTAAGAAATAAATCCAAGTTTTACGATAACAATCATCAATAAAAATGATATAGTAAATTCAACCATTCATAGATGGGGTAGACATGGGCCCACAAAGATCAGAATGAATTAAAATGCCATTTGATTTTCTATTACTGAGAGGATAGGGTTTCTTTGTATTCTTACCAAGTGAACAACCTTTACAAACACTATCATGCTCAAAAGAAAATACTGGCATAACTGTCACCTTCTTTTGCAAACCTGGAAGTGCGTTGTAGTTGAGGTGTCCAAGTCTTTTGTGCCAAAGCTCGCAGGGATTTACCGTCTCATGAACTAGAGCTTGAACAACCTGACCTGAAATTTTATAAAGTCCACTCTCACAAGTTCCAATAGTTACAGCAGTGCTTATGTCTTCATTTGAGGACCACATGAGGGCCTTCTCTTTGGAGAAAGCTGTTGAGTAACCTTTACTTTCTAAAACTGGAACAGAGATTAGATTTTTCTTTAGACCAGGAACATAAAGAATCTCATCAATGTGAAAGATATTACCTGATTGAAATCGGAAAGAGGTAGATCCAAAACCTTTTATGTCACAGGTGCCATCATCACCAAGTTCCACCTTTGCCTTGAATTTCTTGTCTTGATAGTTTGCAAGGTTTTGTTTGAAGCCTGTCATGTGTCTGAAAGCACCGCTGTCTATTAACCAAATCTCCTCTGACTTGGTAATAGTGCCGAAAAGAGCTGAGATAAGATAAAATTCTTTTTGTTGTTCTTTCTCTTTGGTGGCATCCCTGGTTTGTCTTCTTTGAGGCTCCTCTTGAGGTTTAGCCTCTTCAGTGGCAACTGAGGCTTGGAATCTTACTCTTCTTTTCTGCTAAGAAGGAGGATTCCTGCAATCTCTTGCATAATGTCCTAGCTTATTGCAGTTAAAACATTTAACTTTAGATAAATGAGGATTGAGATGAGATAGCTTACCTTGGGGTTTCTTACCTTTGCCTTTTGATTTAGGGAACTTCTTCCATTTCTTGGTCTTTGCTGCAAGGGCATGATCTTTTAGAATTGAATGATCATTTATGTTGTTTAGTCTTCCTTCTTCTTCTAAGCAGTCATGCCACAACCTTTCAAAATTGGGTTGGGATTCCTTTCCATTTACGGATGCAAGAAAAACTCCCCAAGAATCAGGAAATCCATGAAATGTTGTTTGAACAAGGTCATCATCATCTACAGAAACTCCTATTGCAATAAGTTGATCTTTGGTTTGAGCAATCTTGGAGAAGAAGGTAGCAATAGTATCATCTTTTCCCATTTTCAAAGTACATAATTGTTTCTTCAAAATTCTTTTCTGAGTTGGTGCCTTCTTTTCATAGAGGTTTGCCAAGGCATCAAAGCAATCTTTGGCAGTCCTTAGATGACCAATGATGGGCATCATGCTATCCTTGATAGAATCAAAAATGATTCTTTTAGCCTTGGTTTTTCCTTTTGTATACTACCCTAGCTGTGTTTGAGGTGGGTTCTTCAAATCTCCCTAGAGATCAACTCTTCTAGATCATTCTCTTCAAGAATGCTCACTGTTTTGTATTTCCAAGCATTGAAGTTTGTTGCCCCTACAAGTCTGTCTTCAGCTTTAACTGATGAGGAAGCCATGCTCTAATCTGCAAGACAACCCTAACAAAAAAATGGATCTATGCAGGCTCAAGTTTGTATCCTTGAGCTCTTTTCACACCCTAAGCTCTGATACCATGTTAGAATTAGGGAAGTAGGGCAGAAAAATACAGTCTTTTTAAAATTCTGTTAGATAGAACAGCAAAAGTCTTAACTAAGTCAGACTTTAGAACTGGACTGTTGAATTCTAGATAGTTAAATCAGACCAAGTCAAAAAGTGAAATGCAATTAGGCTTTAAACCATAAACTTATTTCTGAGTGTGCACAATGCTCAGATCTAGAATTATGTTCATAAGCAATGATTAGATTCAGACATAAGCTTTTTTAAGTAAGCAAGATAAATCATTTTTATCATTAGATAACAGATCTAAGCAAGTAGATAGCAGATCTAACAATAGATAACAAATCTGAGCAATTAGGTATCATATCTAAGCAATAGATAAATAGATCTAGCAAAGTATAACAGATCTGAGCAATTAGATCATAGATCTAAGTAAATATATGACAGATCTATGCAATAGAAAACTTAATCATTAGATTTCTAATTTCATAAAGATCAATCAACCAAAACTAAACAAGATTGTGTTAGATCTAAACAAGGATGAATTTCAGAATTAGAAAACCACAGATCTATACAATAACAAATCATAAAATAACTTACCTCTTGTTGTCTTACCTCTGATAAGTGAAGAAATTCATGCCTCACACAAGGGATGAAGAGCCACTGGTAATATGCTCAGAATAAAGTCTAGACTCATGGATCTGCCTCTAGGGTCAGATCACTCATCAAGAGAAGTATAGGACTGATCAAAACCTTCACCCTAGAATACCCAAAACCCTACAAACCCTCACACACAAGAGTGGCTGCCAGAAAGGTGGGACGGCTACCTGAAGTAAAGGTTCAGTCACCTTACCAGGGTGCTATGGCCCTCAACAATACAGATCCAGGGGACGGCATCCTTCAAAGGGGGTTTTATTGATGATAGAAGAACGCTAGCAGTTGACAAATAGGGTAAGCAGCAATAGCACCATTCCACGAGAGAAAAGGGCACATGATCTTCCACACAACAGCAAATAACCCAAGCAAACACCTGGCAGCAAGATAAAGAGGAAGAAACCTGTCACAAGGAGGTTGTTCACTACCACAAAGGAGGCTGCAAGCTTTCTCAAGGGAGCCACACACTATCACAAGGGCCGCTAATGTTATTTGGAGGTTACTGACTGTTACAAGGGGGGCGCTAGATTATCCAAGGAGGTCGCAGACCATAAAGAAGCAATCCACCAATATGAAAAGACAAGATAAGTGAATGAGAGGAGGGGGAGGGGTTCTTATTTATATCTTTGGGTAGGGTTTTGGATAAAAGAAATATTATTAAAAATAATATATTTAATTAATATAAATATTAATTAAATATATTTATAAATTATATTAATTAATATTTCTTATATTAACCCCTAAGACAAAATACAGAATCCCCAAACAAACTCAAGCCCAAAACAAGGGTGGTGGGTTTAGGAGAGGTTTACACATGTCCATATACTTCTCAAGGTAACTAATCAACTTTATCATCACTGCATACGGGATACATCCCTCATGTGGTCATGCCCGTCTTCAAAGAGGGTCATACACCAACAAACACCTGATCAAGGACCAGGTTGCCCCAGAACAATTATGGGGTCTTATCCACCAAGGTACAAGACCAAGG
>CBVK0100048826.1:0-12337 GCA_900067695.1 Picea abies
AAGGCATTATAAAGTTTGCGAGCCACAAAGCTCGGTTTTCTTCATTTCCCCTACCCCTGGAGGGAAACAAGTGTTTGTCTCTTTTTTGCTTCGGGGTTGTTTCCCGTGTTATGTGTTTAAATTTTAGTTTCAAAGTTGCATAAAAGAGATAAAATCAACTCACATCATTGAATTGAAGTCCTAAAATCAATCACAAAGCTTTAGTTTAGTTTTGCTTTCATAGAATACTAGTTGTTAGCTTAGTTCAATTTTTGTTGCAATTATTGGAATAAACCCAAGTTGCTCAACCGTGCATGCAATCCCACTGCTACTTTCGAGTGGCTTTGGAGACCCAGAAACGGATTTGAGCAACGCATGCTAGTTTAATTAGGAAAATCTTCTTGTTGTGCTATTCATCTAAGACCTCTGCATCTGGGTGGAGTGTGTTAAGTCAGGGGGGATTCTATCATCTTTTTGGACCTACGGCACACCCATTCGGCACGTCTATAAGATTGTCGAATAGCAAGCAAGGAGGCCAAATACACTTTTTCACACAAAGAGTGGGGACCTCGACTTCAATCCCCACTTCATAGATTCAAAGACTTGTTAAAACTCCCAAATTCCTTAATAAAATTCTCAAGATAAAATTAACGCGGCATTTTCATCACATCACATTTTACTTTCTGGCACTGGTTTACTTTTCATCTATTTGGTCAACTTATCTTTACTTCAATTGGTTTAAGTTATTTCCCTTTGAAGCATGTGGTGAGTGAATAACATTTATGAGTTTTTCACAGGGTGTATCCTTTTGAATCAATTATGTTGTTATATTAAATCTTGTGATTTCATAATAAACTCCTAGAATAAATTTGCTTTTAAGCTTCATAGAGTAAAAAGCCTTAGATTCTTTTCATAGGGACTACCCCCCTTGGCTTCGCTAGGAGTTGGCCTAGATGAAGGAGTCGAGGATCAGGTGACAACACCATGACTCGAGACTTTCTCCCAAGGACACACTAAGTGGATTGAAGATTTCTTCCACAGTAGCCCAAGTGTGTATAAGGTGGCAACATTTTTTGGCGCCGTTGTCGGGGATAAATCTTTCTATTCCTGGAATACGACCTTGTTTTCCTTTTTGTTTGCTTTACTTAGTTTTTGATGCTTGTTGTTTATCATATTTAGACTCAATCATATGGCGACTCCACTAAATTCCAATTTGACTAGGTATTCTACAAGAAGGAATTCAAAAGGCTTAGTTGACTTCATTCCTGAACCTGAACAAGTTTATATAAGGAGGCTAGCCAAAGCATCTTCTCGTAGAATCCTTAGTCATTTAGGATCTGAGTCCATTTCTAATATCCAATTGTTTTTTGTTAGTGATAGTTTTATTTTAGAAATGGCAATTTATGATCCTTGTGATTTTTCTGCAATAAATAATTATCCTCATGCAATTCTAAAAAAGGCAATAGAAAAATTACCTATCTTTCAAGGCAATAATGTTATTTCTGCTAAAATGCATGTTAAATCCATTATGAGATGTATTAATAAGTGGTGTGTTGCACATGACCACGAAGATGTGAAAATGACACTCTTTGTCCTTTCCTTAGAAAATGATGCCTCAGACTGGTACGAGGACATGCCAAACAACAAGCTCAAGACATTAAAAGATCTGTTAGATGCCTTCAATGAGAAATGGGGGGAGAAGAGAGATCACCGTCATCTGTTGGCAGCCCTCAACACAATAAGGAAGAATGAAAACGAGACTATGGATGAATTTATCAAGAAATTCAATGAGTTAGTTTTGAGCATGCATACAGATATCAAGCCTCTGGATAACGCCATCTTGATCTATTATATTGAGGATTTTGGTGGGGAAATGAGGTCTCAACTTAGAGATAAGGAACCCGCCAACCTCAAAGCAGCTCAGGATATAGCAATAAAGATTGACAAAAATATGCAAGCTTCAGGAAAGTCTAATCTTCCAGGTTTCACACGGGGTAGTTCTTCTAGGCAAACAAAGTCTAAAGAAAAAGCTGTAGCTCCTGACAATAAAGATCCAAATTTCGACCCTTTAAAGGTCATTACTGAAATGGTTAAAAGAATGGAGGCAACTCATGCTACTCAGTTTAGTGCTTTGCAAAATAGGCTGATAGCTATGGAAAGGTCTCAGTCCCAAAACAATAGATTCCAACCTAGACCTAATAATGATAGGTGGCAAAAGAAAGGTCCTCCTCAAGATCAGAGGCCTCCTAATCAGTTGGAATCCAATAATGTGGTAAATGAAGAAATACCACCGTTTTGTAGAGCTTGTGAAGATTTTCATGAAGAATCTACCTGCCCAGTCTTTTGTCAAATAAATGAACACGGCCTTCCTTCAACAAACAATTTCGTGGAACAATCAAGAAACTCTAATCACATAAACAACTTTGGTGAAGCTCACCCCTTATCAATGGACTATTGGGTTCAAATGCAAGAAAGAAGTGAGCAACCTAATGAAGTGATCAAAGAGTTTGACAATGTTACTAAGCTATATGGACATAAGCCCACAAATGAGCAGATTTTGGAAATGGCTATAGGCATAAACGGATAGTCTACCAAAGGAAAGGGAAAGATGGAACAAACAAGTCTCAAGCTAACTTTCCCAAGGTAACTACTCCAATTATTGATCTAACTGTTGATTGTTAAGTTTTGAGCTATTATTAGGTTTCTTTTCGATTTACTAGATAACAATAGCATAGGTAGGATCACTGAGAGAAACACAATCACAAGATACACAGCATTTATCCTGGGAAACCCTCATGGGGGAGAAAACCCAGCAAAAAATTCCTTAATATAGATAGCCAATACAATGCCAAGATAATAAACCAAACACTAGAGAATATCCTCCATTGAGCAATGTGCCTCTCTCTTCCTTTTTCTCCCAACTGCAACTACCAAACTTGCACACTGAGTGAGTGAACAAATGAGGCGTTGGCTTCCTTTATTTATATAAATTGACAGGTGCTGGAAAGGTGTCTCTTCACTGGGCAGGGTCGACTTGTCTTCTTAGTGGTTAAAACCACTTTAATTAGCCTGGGGGTCGACTTCTCAATTTGCATAATATATTTAGGGTTTGACCAATCCACAAAAGGGGATTTGATCAATTACAATGCCCGACATGATCAATCCACAAAAGGGGATTGATCTAATTAATAATGACTCAATAAATAAATAGAATACTCTTTGAAGTTACAATATTTCAACACTCCCCCTTAACAAGAAGGGTATTCTACAACATCATCAGGAGAGAGAGAAGGAAGCAACATCAACAGCATCTGGAACACTGACTAGCATATCTATAAATCATCGGAAGTTTTTCTCATCATCATCATTCACAGCATGGAGCTGGAGTAGCATCATCATCCTCATCAGCATGAGGCCAAAGTAACATCGTCATCAGCTTTAGCGTGCGGCTAAAGTAACATCATCATCTTCTTTAGCATGAGGCTAAAGTAATATCAACATCTTTAGCATGAGGCTAAGTAACATCATCATCTTCAGCATTAAAGCTGAAATAACATCATCATCATCATCATCTTCAGCAGGCATCATCATCATCTGCATCAACATGGATTAGTATAACACTAATACATCATCATCATCAATAACAGCACAAGGTTGATACAACATCAACAACAACAACATCACAGCACGAAGGCTGGAGCAACAATATCATCACAACACGAAGGCTGGAGTATCAACATCATCACAGCACGAAGGCTGGAACCACATCAACATCAACACTAAGATGGAAATCTTCAGCACGAGGCTGGAACCACATCAACATCAGCACGAAGTTGGAAATCTTCAGCACAAGGCTGGAGCCACATCAACATCAACACGAAACTGGAAATCTTCAGCACAAGGCCGGCATCTCAACAACATCAGCACGAAGCTGAAAATCTTTAGCACAAGGCTGGAACCACATCAACATCAACACGAAGCTGGAAATCTTTAGCACAAGGCTGGAACCACATCAACATCAACACGAAGCTGGAAATCTTCAGCACAAGGCTGGCATCTCAACAACATCAACATGAAGCTGGAAATCTTCAGCACAAGATTGGCATCTCAACAACATCAGCACGAAGCTAGAAATCTTCAGCACTAGGCTGGCATCACAACAACATCAGCACGAAGCTAGAAATCTTCATCACTAGGATGGCATGAACACTACTTCCCCTTTCGAGGGAGGTCCTTTCGGACTACACCAAGCTTGTCTCGAAAGTGCTTAAACTTTACACAAAATAGAGGCTTGGTCAACACATCAGCAACCTATTCATTCGTGCCAACATAATGGAGCTTTATGGCTCCTCTCTGCAACATATCACGAATGAAGTGATATCGGATCTCTATGTGCTTCGACTCATCATGGAACACATCATCTTTATACAACTCTGGTTATCACATAGGATCACGGTGGCTTCCATCTCCAGATCAAATAAATCTATCAACAACGTCCGAAGCTATATGGCTTCACAATCTGGCAGAACATGCAGCAATGTATTCTGCTTCTGTCGTGCTGGGAGAAATGTTGGATTGCTTCCTACTATGCCATGAAGTCATGGCTAACCTAAGACTGAAACAACATCCTGAGGTGCTCTTTCTATCAGAAACACTTCCAGCTCAATCTGAATCAGTAGATCCATACAATCTGAAGTCATGATCTCTAGTATAGCAGAGACCAAAATCCAATGTACCCTTAAAGTATCTCATCACATGTTTTGCATCATCAAGGTGAACACGTCTCGGTTCTACTAGACACTGTCTCAAAGGTGTTCACAACAAAACATACATCCGATCTGGTATTTGTCAGATACATCAACGAACCAATAATAATCTGTCTGTACAGAGTAGCATCAACCAATTCTGACAAGGTATCTACCAATAGCTTCAACTTTGTTTCCATGGGTGTGTTCATGGATTTATACTCCAACATATCAAACCTCTTTAGTATTTCTACTGCATGCTTCCCTTGGTTAAGGAAGATCTTCTATGGTCTCTATCAAACTTCAAGACCTAAGAGATAATGCATTAGGTCTTCCATCAAACTCTGTAGCGAGCTTCTTCTGCAATCTGTGATGAGATTTTCTTCATCTTGTCAAGAATACATCATCTACAAATAGTAGCAACAATATAACTAGCTCATCATTCATAACCTTGAAGTAAAGGTTAGAATCAACTTTACTCTTGGTAAAGTCCAAGCTCTTCAGGAAACTGTCAATTCTGCCATATCAAGCTCTAAGAGCTTGATTCAACCTGTACAGATCCTTCTTCAACTTGCAAACCTGAGTCTTTCTATCTTCAACTTCAAACCAAATTTTCACATTACATTGTACCAATCTAGTACACTTGCTCAGCTGCAACTCAATCTGCAAAATCATGTGCTAGCTCTATGTGCTCTCTACAAAGCACTATCTATCTCACTGCCTGAGAGTAAGTCCTCTCCTCTTTCTGCAACTGTTCCTTCTGGAACTGGGACTCTGCACCTGCAGCTGCTCTAAGGCTGAGAATGACTGCTTCATCCTCACTGTGGTCGCTGAAATATGTGAGTAACTCCTCTTATTCTATCACGGCAACAACTTCATCTGAAACTGAGAGTGGCTCACTAACTGACATTGAAGGTAGCTCTTCTTCTTTCATGGAGGTAACTCTATCTTTTATCGTAGTCATGTCTCCATGACCCAACTAATGTAATGCACCAACTACCACTCAATTTTAAATATGGGGATTGCTCCCCTTGCATCTCATACTATATATGAATCATGGTTGTTTTGGTTGTTTGCATGAATACTGGAACTATTTTTCAATTACTGGGGTAAGTGTCTTGTCATAGTCTTCTCCCTCTTGCTAGGAGAATCCTCTGGACACACATTAGGCTTTGTACATCTGCAACATGCTTGATTTGTATAGATCAATCTTGGAAGTCAATACTGACTTCTCTTCTAGTCTCACGAAAGAATCCATATCCTAGTCTTTTTCACTGGCTTCCTTCTCTGTCACTGAAACAAGGGAATCTTCCTAGGAGATTTCATATCTCCTAGAAGTCTCTGAAGCTACGATCTAGTCTTCTCATGGCACCTGTGTCCCAATCCTGGAAGTTGTCTCTTCATCTGATCCTTTCTGAGATCAAGATTACTCTTGATTTCTTCTGAGTCTACAAGGACTTCATCATCTCTTATGGGGTATACTTGGTGTTGAATACCAAGTCCAAATATGAAAAGATGAGTCAGACTTCAAGTGAATTTTGCTTCTTGTCAAGGTGGCTTCATTATCCTTTGAACAAGTCTACTATGAGTTCTTGTTCTAATGTTCGGTCATCTTTGGATCCTTCTGCTCCTTATAATCAATCTTCATATTGAAATACCCCTGATCCGGCTGATCAAGATATTTGCTAAAATCTTACTGCTCCAACATGCAGATCTGATACACTGGGGGTTTCTGGATGCGTTTTAGGGTTTGATGTAGATGATCTTTGTTTATAGTGTTTGCATGTCAGCTATTATGGTTGCATGTAGGTTATTATAGTTGCATGTAGCATAACAAAGGTCTTACAATCATAAAATGACGCATGCAATAGCATATAAGGTCAACAACTCAATATTATGAATAATAACAGTGCATGCGTGGGAATACAAATCGCCTACTGAAATATATAAACTAAACGTCAGTCAGATCGCATGGATCTGTACTGGAATACAATCAAATAGCAAAGAAATACCCGTGTCCGCAAGAAGGCAACAGATCTGATGCATGCACAGATAGAATGACCAAAATGAACGATCCCGGATGAGCACAGTGACCGCTATCAGCTGGAAAACTCGATCTCAAAACTCCACCGTCAGAATGTCCTCAAAGCTGCTCCAATCAATGCACCCTGGCTGCTGCACTGGAAATAATGTCTGACGGAACCCTGAACGGACCTCTATGGCACTAGATCCGAACCCCTGGGGGGTTTGCGCCCCTCCTTGGGTACTGAATGCACCCCAATGGATTCCACCGTCGGAATCTGCCGCTATGTAGCTCAAAACGATCGTCTCGTCCCGTAGTCAAATGGGTTGGAAGGATTTGGCCGGATCTGATGGGGAACCCCTGCATGCAAAGCCAAATACCTGTCCGGAATGCATGCGCCCTAAACAGCTGTATGGGTCGCGCTGCAAGATTCCACCGTCGGAATCTAATGAAAACTGGCTCAATGGAAGCGCCCTGGCTAGCTCTCCACTGGGTCGGAATGGATCTGCAATCGGGACCACGGTCTACTGCAGATCTGTGAATCTCTCCAATAGCTTGCGCCCTCCTTGGCTAAGTTGCGCCCTCCTCACTGAATGCTCCTGAAATGTACGATGAAATACCTGGATGGCTGGAATAACTGTCTGTCGGAACTCGGACCAGACCTCTACGGCACTGGATTTGGACCCCTAGGGAGGTTTGCGCCCCTCCTTGGGCATTGGATGCGCCCCAAAGGATTCCACCGTCGGAATCGGCTGCTATATAGCTCAAAACGATCGTCTCGTCCAATGATGAAATGGGTCGGAAGGGTTTGGCCGGATCTGATAGGGAACACCTGCATGCAACGCCAAATGTCTGTCCGGAAAGACTGTGCCCAAAATGGCTGGATGGATCGATCTGCAAGATTCCACCGTCGGAATCTGATGATGAATGGCTCAATGGAAGTGCCCTGGCTGGATCTCTACTGGGTCAGAATGAATCTGCAATCGGGACAACGGTCTACTGTAGATCTCTAAACCCTCAAAATGACTTGTGCCCTCCTTGGCTGAGCTGCACCCTCCACAATAAACTCTTCTGAAATGAACGGTGAAATACCTGGATGGTATCTCCGATGGGCTAGGGTGTGTCTCTCAACACCGAAACCGATCAATGGGGGTGGTTTCCTCCAGAAATCCACAAAACAGTAAGGTCGACTCTTCTTCTCCTCTCGGAAGTCTCAACATCAAATCATAACAATGCATAATGAGGAATTAGGTCAAATTCCTCTCTTTATATCCTTCCCGACCTAATCCTTCGTTGACATCACTTAACCTAGGCGCCTTTCCTCCTAAGTGATTTATTTGTCAATTAAGTCGCCCCCTTATTACCTTTTCATTCTAATTCTCCGTTGACTTAGGCTTAAGTGACTTTTCCTAAGTATTTTGGCTTGATTTATCGTTTAGCCTTAATTCCTCCTTATTTCTCCATCTGGTTCCCTGTTTGTGCCTGACTATAGTCTACGGGAACCTATAGACTACTAAGTCACTCCCTGCTGGCCTAATCTTGGGGACGGGACATCACAGTCCTCCCTTCCCGAGATTGCTTGTCCTCAAGCAACATCAATCTTGGGTGCTGCAGAATATGCTCTCCCTCCCATGTGGCATCCTCCACTGGAAGACCCCTCCATCTAACCAAACACTCTCGGATGATCCTGCTCCTCAATTTGCGTTCTCTCTGCTGTAATACCTCCTCTGGCACTAGTTCCAACCGTCCCTCCTCATCCAAGGGTGGCAACTCCTGTGAAATGCTAATTTGTTGTCCCACTGCCTTTTTAAGGCAAGAGACGTGAAAGACGTTATGAATCTTGCTACCCTCTGGTAGCTCTAGCTCGTATGCCACCTCGCCTATCCTCCTGATGACTCTGTATGGCCCATAGAACTTTGGCTTCAGTTTCTCTGCGCCGCTCCTCTTCAAGGAAGACTGTCGGTATGGATGTAATCGCAGGAAAACCAAATCTCCTACATCAAAACTGCGCTCAACTCGGTGTCGATCTGCATATATCTTCTGCTGATTCTGAGCTGACTGCAAAATCTCCTTTGCTGATTGCAGGATCCTGTGACTCTCCTCCACCCAATCCTTGGCCCCCGGGACCCTGCTGTCCCCAAATGCAACATCTATAAAGGAGGGTGCATCGTATCCATACAATGCCCTAAATGGTGACATCCCGATGGACATATGGTAAGTTGTGTTGTAGCAATACTCACCCATATGTAACCATCTCACCCAAGTGCGTTGTTGTCCCCCCACATAGTTCCTCAGATACCCTTCCACCCATTTGTTGACGATCTTTGTTTGCCCATCTGTCTGTGGGTGGTAACTGGTACTCGTAGCTAACTCTGTGCCTGCCAATCTGAAAAGCTCCTGCCAGAAAGTGCTGATGAAGCGCCCATCCCTATCACTGACTATCTGCCTGGGTAAACCGTGCAACTGGAATACCTCCTTGAAGAACAACTCTGCTACCTGTATGGCCTTGTAGTCTGTGGGTATGGCGAAGAAATGTGCGAACTTGGTCAGTCTGTCGACCACTACAAATATATAGTCCCTTCCCTGCACTCTAGGGAGACCTGTAATGAAATCCATGGAAATGCTCTCCCATTTCTGCTCTGGAATGGGCAGAGGCTGAAGTAACCCTGCAGGATGTGTCTGCTCGGACTTGTTCTGCTGACAAGTCGTGCACTCTTGTATGTGTTTCAGCACGTCATCCTTGAGACCCTTCCATGAGAATCTCTCCCTGATCTGCCTATAAGTTTTGAAGTATCCCTGATGCCCTGCTGCTGGTGAATCATGACACACCTTCAGAATCTTCCCTTTCAGGGTGGATTCTGGAACCAAGTATATCCGGTTCTTGTAGAAAATGACGTCATCCAGAACCCGGAACCTATCATCAATCACTTGCCCGTCCATCACCTCACAAGCAAATTTGTTTTTGGAGTATTCCACCAACAAATGAATTTTCCAATCTGTACAGATATCCATCATCAAACACCCTGTTGGTCTCCTGGACAATGCATCCGCCACAACATTCCTCTTTCCCTTGACATACTCAATATCAAAGTCGAATGCTTGGATCTTTGAGACCCACTTCTGCTGCCTCTCGCCGAGGCCTTTCTGGTCAAGGAAATACTTGAGACTGTTATGATCAGTCTTCACTACAAACCTGCTGTATGATCAGTCTTCACTACAAACCTGCTGCCAACCAGATACTGCCTGAATTTGGTTAAATCATGCATGATTTCTAGCATCTCCTTGTCGTAAATAGAATAGAGTCTCTCTGACTCGTCGAGCTTCCTGCTCTCAAACACAATGGGATGGCCCCCCTGCATCAATACTGCTCCAATCCCCACCCCTGATGCGTCGCACTCTAAGACAAATGGCTGAGAAAAGTCTGGGAGGGCTAGAACAGGGCATGTGCTCATAACCTCCTTCATTTTGTTGAAGGTCTGCTGTGAATCCTCTGTCCAATGAAAAGTACCCTTCTTTGTCAAGTCTGTGAGTGGTGCTCCCAACTGTGAAAAACCCTTGACAAACCGCTTGTAGTAACTGCATAACCCAAAGAATCCTCTCAGCTCCGTGAGATTCTTGGGTGTTGGCCAATCCACAATGGCTCTGATCTTTTCCTGGTGAACCTGTACTCCCTGCCCACTGATGATATGCCCTAAGTACGGTAGTTCCCTCATGCCAAATTCACATTTGGATTCCTTGGCATATAAAGACTGGGTCTTCATAATATCCAAGACCTTCTCCAAATGTGCCAAATGCTCATCCCATGTCTTGCTGTAGATCAATATATCGTCAAAGAATACCAAAATGTACCTCCTCAACTGTCCTCTAAAGATATGGTTCATGCAAGACTGGAAAGTGGCTGGTGCGTTGGTCAGTCCAAATGGCATGACCAAGAACTCAAAATGTTCGAAATGGCATTGGAATGCTGTCTTCTCAATATCCTTCTCCCTGATGTTGATCTGATGGTATCCTGAACGTAGATCAATCTTGCTGAAGAAGACTGCCCCATGTAACTCATCCATCAACTCATCTATGCGTGGAATAGGGTAACGATTCTTGATTGTTTTCTTGTTGAGCGCTCTGTAATCAATGCACATCTGTAATGTGCCATCCTTCTTCAGTACCAGTACTACTGAAGATGCAAAAGGACTCCTGCTGGGCCTGATATGCCCCATAGCAAGCAATTCTTTGATCGCTTTCTCAATTTTGTCCTTAAATTTCTTGGGGTGTCTATAAGGTGTTGTAATCACCGGTGTAGCCCCTGCCTCTAACTCAATCATGTGCTCAAAACCCCTGTCTGGCGGTCTCCTTGGTGGTATCGGCCCAAATACTGGCTCATATCATCCCGGAAGCTCTCTAATCTGTGGATGGTACTGCTCCCTACCCTCTGAGTCTTTTTGCGTGGTGATCCAACACTCTGCTGCGTAAGCCACATCACCATGACGAAAAATCCGCTCCATCCTCTTTGCCGACACTGCCCGAGGCGCCCCTGTAGACATACCTCTCAGCACAACTCTCGATCCACTGGCATCTCTGAAACTCATGGTCAATGTCTGATAGTTGAACCCAATCTCCCCCAATGAATATAACCACTGTACCCCCAATACGACATTCGTATCTGATAGGTCAACTACATAAAATGTGTCAGTCAAGGTGTAGTTGCCAAGTTTGACCTCTAGATCAGGGATCATGTCTAAGCATGACATCGTGTATCCATCTGCCACTGCCACATGGAATCCCTCAAACTCCTCTGTGCGTAACCCTCTCCTGGCTGCCAAGGATGCATCTATGAAGTTGTGGGTGGCCCCACCATCAACTAAAGCTGTCATGCATTGCCCTTGTACAAGGCCCTTAAGCCTGAGGGTGTTGTACCTGGGTACTCCTGAAAGGGTGGCTATGGTTCCCCCTTTCACCTCTCTACGAGGTTTGGCCTCCTCCTGGGGCCTGGCCCTGGCCGGTATCTGAGGTTTCTTCGGCTGTTGCTCTGACTCATGGGTGGTCTCAGTCTCTGAATCACTGTCTGTAGGTGCATGAATATCTTCATCTTCCTCCTCATTGCCTGATTCGACCTCAATATAGTGGATCTGTCCCTTCCCCATGCATCTATGCCCGGGGACCCAAGGATCTCTGCAGGAGAAGCAAAGCTTCTTCCTCATCAACTCTCGTTGTGTATCATCATCTAACTTGGGCTTGCCCTTCCACTCCCTTGGAGGATTCTTCTGATCCTTGTCTCTCTGTGGTACAAAGGGTTTAGTGAAAGGTTTAGTTTTTGGCATCGAATCCGCCAAATCTCTTGTGCGTCGGACGACATCCTGCAAGGAATGAGACCGGTATGCCTTCACCCAACCTCTCAAGGGTTCTTTGAGCCCTTCGGTGAATAGCATGACCAATCGTGGCTCAGATATGTCTGTCACTGCCACTGCTACTCTCTAAAACTCCGAAATGAATGCCTCTGCTGTGCCAGTTTGCCTCAACTGGGCTAAATCTCTGAAGTGGATCTCAGGATCCCTCCTATCAAATCTATCCATGAGTCTCTCTGTGAACTCTCTGT
>CBVK0100048828.1:0-10252 GCA_900067695.1 Picea abies
GATCTCCGAATCCTCAAAATAGTTTGCGCCCTCCTTGGCTGAGTTGCGCCCTCCACAATGAATATTCCTGAAATGAACGGTGAAATACCTAGATGGTATCTCCGATGGGCTAGGGTGTGTCTCTCAACACCGAAACTGATCAATGGTGGTGGTTTCCTCCAGAAATCCACAAAACAGTAAGGTCGGCTCTCCTCCTCCTCTCGGAACTCTCAACATCAAATCATAACAATGCATAATGAGGAATTAGGTCAAATTCCTCCCTTTATATCTTTCCCGATCTAATTCTTCGTTGACCTCACTTAACCTAGGTGCCTTTCCTCCTAAAGTGATTTATTTGTCAATTAAGTCCCCCCTTAACACCTTTTCATTCTACTTCTCCGTTGACTTAGGCTTAAGTGACTTTTCCTAAGTATTTTGGCTTAATTCATCGTTTAGCCATTAATTCCTCCTTATTTCTCCATCTTGTTCCCTGTTTGTGCCTGACTATAGTCTATGGGAACATATAGACTACTAAGTCACTCCCTGCTGGCCTATTCTTGGGGACGGGACATCACAAATAGGAGATCATGTCTCAAGGCCCACAGGTCCTAGACATGGAGTACCGAGAGTCAGATCGACTTTAGCGTGGCACTGGAGGGCCCATATTTTCTCCCTTTCAACGCCTCTACTTTGTTAGCAGTAGCAACATCCATCACCATCGACTTGGTCTTGTGTCGGAGATGGTTCTTGCTCCATGAGGTAATGAGTCTAGGTATCATGGTATGTGTCACTCGGATCTTAAAAACCTTTGAATATTGCATTTAATTCCTTTTGTTTCTAACAAATGCTTGGATCTTATACTTTCCCACTTGACCATGTCTAGGGGGAATGACTCGATGCCCTAGTAAACCTGTGTCCGTGGGTTTTGATTTGCTACGGGGGAATTTCTGAAAAGCCATCGTCTGCTCCCGTCATAGCATCACTTTTTCATCTTGCTTCCCGCTCATCTATCCCATTACACTTGTCTGGGCACTGGGTTGACCTATCATTTGAGGATTGCACCTTACCTCGTGGGAAGAAGGGGCTAAAGGCCCAGAAGGTAAAAGCAAGCTGGCAAAAGATAAAAGCCTAAAAAATAGAACCTCGAGATGCTTCGCCCAGGGATCCCCGAGAAAGCAGTATAAGGCTTCTCAGCAAGAAACAAGAGGGACCCAATAAAAATAATAATAAAAAAAGACCTAGTCAGAGAATAGGGGGTTTCATCACGAGCCAGCCTATTAGGTCCATGGGTATCTAACAGTATGACACTACTAGCAGTTGGTTACCACGCCGGGGTAGTGACTCTTGGTTGCATGGACAAGAGAAAGGGGGTCTCATCACGAGCCAACCTTCTCATTTTTGTGAAAGTACTTGTGGGTAACGCTGCCACCACTACTCACCACGCCAGGGCAGTGTCCCTTGATTATATTCTTGAAGAAAAGACAATAAGAATAAAGAATAAAAGGCATGAATTGGGCTTGGAAAATTGCATCCAGGACAGGTGCAACTCGCCTTCTACAAAGGCACCCACAGGTAAAACTTTGCACTTCCTTGCTCTCACTGCACCCATTGTCAAGACATCCCTTATCCACATCACCCACGTACATGGCCCGGATGAAGTCTCTTCCAGAAACTTTCCTCTTCCAGTGGAAACTTTCCTCTTCCAGTGGACACTAGCCCAATAGGACGCCCTGTCACTTTCTCCAAACTTGTATTGCAGGCTTGTATAAAGTCTTTGAGCTTTTAACTGGGGTAATAGGGGTTTTATGCACATGTTTAATAATATTGATGATGAGATGTGATTGACATTGCTATGATCCCTGTGACTTATGAGTCCATGGAGGGCGTAGATTTTGATGTGTAGGATCATGCCTGATGGACAGGTACCATGTTGGACCGGTACACATGGGGAGATGATCAGTTCAAACCTCCATGGGGCTGAAGAGCCCACCAGATGGATGTCGAGACCCCAGCTGGGGGCAGAGACTGGACAAAGGGGTTTGCACAGGAGAGAAGGAGGATGTCTTGCAGAGGCACCTCGATAGAGCTTGACCTAGGGGGATTGTGCCCTTTTCAGTGGAACGTTGGCCTTGGAAGGCCTAGGACGTTACCCTTCATGATCATGACGTCACCTAGCAGCATGGACGCTTTGGGAGACAACTGTGGCATTTTTGGCACGTGTGGTAGGTTGGAGAAGCCCAAGGAGGGCTAACATTTTTCTCCAGGATGCTGCATTTGCCCTAGAAGGGGCTAACGTCACCCTAAAAGGGGCATGACGTCTCTCTTTATCTTGATTAGGGTTTTAATTTGAACATTTAATGTAAAACAGTATGAATTTTAGTATTTTGGCCTTGTCGGCCTTTTTATGACCTAAAAGTTAAATTAGGTCATGGTAGTGTATAAATTGAGGGTTTTTGCTCTCATTTTTTCATCATCTCTCACTCACTCATTAGCGAGGTCTGAAATTTGCGCTACACTTGGAGTTCTTGGCTGAAAATCTGAGGCGCACTTGTTGAAGGAAGTCTTTTATTGGCATTTTTGGCATTTATCTTGGTGGAAGGTGTTACAACTAGGGTTTGCTACCCGATTTCTTGGTTAAATGTAAGTAAATTTCTGCAAAACTTCTTGAATGAATGGTTGTAGTGTTATTTCTCTTGCATTTATGGTTATAATTTTGTTGATTTAAACCCTAGGGAACAAGCACACATAGAAGGTCCTTGTCTCATGTCCCCATTAAGATTTTTGGCCATTTCATTTTGCTGAAGTGAGATAGAGCCTTGCCCTAGAAACACTCTACTCTTTCATGCTGAAGAGGATTGAGCCTTGCCTTAGCAACACTCAAATCTATCTTCTCCTATGCTAACCGTTTTACATTTTTTTAAGCTGAGAAGGAGAAAATGCATCAAGGCCTAGTTCCCCTACACTTTGATGAGCTTATTTTCCCTAGGGTTTGCTTGGTAAAGCTTTGCTATAGCAACACGTTGCCTGCAAAACCACTTGTCTTAGTTTTATGCAACCTTTTGAGCTAGCCGTTTTTTCCATTGAGCTAAGGAAGGAGGAGAGAGCACTGAGGCCTAGTTCCCCTACACCAAAGTGAGCCTCTCTCACCTAGGGTTTCATCCTTGAGGCCTTGAGTTAGCAACACCTCAAGGTCTAACCCTCTTGTCTTTAGTCTTATTACTTTCACTTGATCCTTCAACTTTTGTGTCCTCTACTTTTGACTCCATTAACCCGAAGGCACTGATCTAAGGCCTAACTTGTGAGTACTATGATCAAAACAACTCTTAATACTTTGAACAAACCCCGACTACTCTAACCCTAGCCTAAGACTAACCCTACTAACTAATTGTTTCCGTTATCATTTTGCTATTAAACTCATTGTGCAACTATCGTTTTTCTTATGAGCAATTGAATGGTTATTTAAGGCATTGTTTAAATGAAGTGTTAATTGTTACAATTGAATGTCACGTTCCTTTAACATTTATTGAAGAAGTGATATTGTGCATCATTGCTATTATATAAACATTGATTTCATCAATATTTTTTTCTAAATTGCTCACATATCAAATAGTCATTGATTATATGAAGTACTAACCAAGCGAGTAAGCTTGCATATATCTATCTCTTGTTGCTTTGTCTCGAGCAGGTACATCTAATTTTGGTTATACTTCTCTTTATTGGCTGGTTATCCAGACTATATGCTTGGTGGTGACTTGTGAGGGGGGAATTTATCTTTTATCCTATAATCCTTAGCCTTCTCAAACCCCAGGTCACCGTGGACGTCTCCCCTGGGCCTTACCTCCCTAAAAAGAAAGAACCTTCCTATCGAGGTGACATTGGGTGGGATTGGTTCAATTACATCGGTTTACCTCTTTACATCTATCTTTTATCCTAACTACAAACTGTGCGGTAACAGGCCCCCTTGAAGTTGCGCATCCTTTGGAGGCAACTTCATTGTTGGGTTTGTGTTGTTGGTGTTTACCATCGAAAGCAGTCACATAGAGTTGCGCATCCTTTGGAGGCACTCTATTTTTGAGCATGCTGGCTTGATGTGTTGATAATTTCTTTTCCATTTGAAACATCTTTATTTATTGCAGAAATCAAGCAACCTAGTTAGTGTTTGTATCTTTTTCATAATTGTATCATTCATGTATTTTATGTTTAGTTGTATCTACTAGATCTTCTTTTGTAACCTTATATTTAGTTGCTATATATCTATATCTAATAATGTAATATTGTATCTAGTTCTTTTGTAATCTTTGTGGTTTAGTTTCTCTGTAATATTGTGTAACTACTGTAAAATCTATCTCCCTTAAACTCTAGTTGACCCCTTGCCCAACCTTAGGCACTAGTCATTAGTTGTATTAGGAAAAGGAATGCTTTTGCTTTTGAATTGTTGCACATTGCATTGTTGCTTTTGCATGTAGGCTAGATCTCCCCCAAACCTTTATCCAATTGAAACCAACTCCTAGAAAATAATCTTTAATATCACATAGTAACTAGGGTCTACCCCCCTTGGCTTCCCTGTTTTGCTTGGGTGTTGACACTTGTCTTGCATCCAAGAGGGGTAACTTTGTCTTTCCAAGTATAAATGAGTGCCTTCTCTCCCTCATTTCTCACCAATTCTATTGCTATTGTTACTCTACCCATTTTTCTCCTCACTCTCCTCATCTCTCCCATCTTGCTCTCATCCATTCTCTTGCTCTCACATTTGGAGAGGAACTTGTAGCAAGTACTTGCTACAACTTCCTACTTGTTAATAGAAGACTTTGGAGGAAAAATGATGTGTCAAAGAGTGTTCTTGGTTCACTTGTGATTTGAGGTGATCTTGTCTATTTGTTGAAACATTCTTAGGATTTAGAGTAGATTTTCCAAGCAAAGTATTTTGCTTGGGTAGATTTCCAATAGTGTTGTTTTGAATCTAAGTGAGTAGTAGATTTTCAAATTAGTTTGTTTTATCTATCTTATCTACTCACCATTTGCTTTGGTCTTGTAGTTGTTTCACAAATATTTGCAGGTTATCTCAAGGGTTTGCAAGGCTTGCTTTGAGTTGGAAGCTTGCCTTCATAACTCATCTTGAGCCTCCTTAGTTTCTATATATTATTTCTGTTCATTTCATTTCAGAACTTTGGGTTATTTAACACTTAGAATAGGTCACTTAAATACTTTATATTGCTTAAATTTGTATGCAGAAAATTTCTGTGTAAAAACATAAATTTTCTTTAACTTTGTTGGTGTTTTGCAGCTTTTCCAGCAAGCTTTTGTTTGTTGGTTTTTGCAGATTCTTGCCAGTACAAGGGGAGGTGTTGCCCAATTGGGGCCACAAAACACTCAAAAACAAGCTCCTATTGTTGGGTAACAATACCCACCTCTTCCTCTTATTTTTCTAGCATTGTAAGCAAGCCCAAGGGAGTCCCTAAGAGGCTTGCATTTCTCATTGTGTAAATTTCTGCGTTTTAATTAGTTAGTTTGTGCCTACATCTTGGTGTGAGTTTGGCCCAGCCAACCCCCAAAACTATAAGGCTAGGTTAGTCATTTAATTTCTGCAATATTTCATTTATTTGTTTGCCCCACTTGTCATTAGGACAAGGTTGAGTGGCTAGTTTTATTTCAGTTTTTGTTTCAAGTTCTTTAACCCTCTTTAGCACAAAATAGGAAGGCTTCCCTCCACCTTGTGCCATTGTATGTGGTTCTCTTAGTTTAGTTTTTATCTTTCAAGCATTTAATCTTAAGTTGTTTGCCTACACCTTGGAGTGTGCTTGGCCTAGCCAACCCCCAAAATCGTATGGCTAGTTTTAATGGTTCTACTTCTCATGTGTTGAATGGTTAAAATTATCTAGAAGTAGAAGTAACATCTTAATGCTAGCTTAGGCCCATGGAGGCATAGTGATCTATTGATGGTATCTTGGTCTTTTCATTGCAAGCTTTAATTATTTCAAGTACTTGTTTTCATTTCTTTATCTTTACACAAGCACTTTTTATTTCTTTCAAGTATCATGGGTATGGCATAATTCCAAATGGTTTAAGGAAAACTTATCTTTTCTTTCTTGCAAGTCTAATGTTCAAGTAATTTCGTGCTACCTCAAGCTCTACTTTGTGATTAAGCACTTTCCTTTACTTGCAAGCAATTTCGTTTTTGTTCAAGCACTCAACTCTTTGGCAAGCAACATCTTGCTCAACACTTAAACTAACTCAATTTACCTTAGTTCATAGGGCATAAATTTATTAGATTTAATAGGGCACTCACCACTAACTCAAGTTTTCCATTTAAACGGGGATTGAAAGGAAACAACGAAAGGTGATAGGTTGAGGATGATCTCACGACGCTCAACGTCCTTTCCAGGAGTACTTCTTTCCTTGGGTTGACCTGTGGAGCTAGGGTGGGGCCTTGTTTGCCTCACTTATTCAGCACCCAGGAACTACTTGGTACAAGCGGGGGGAGTCTTGAGGTTGTCACTTAGTTAGGATTCACTCTCTAACTTAAGAACTCTTAATAATCCTTTAATCCACTTTCAACCTTGGGACGTTTACATTGGCACATGCATTTTATGGTTGACACTTAAACCTTGCAAGCTTTTACTTTCCATTTATATTTCCATGCAAGTATTTCAGTTTTGTGGATGTTCATGTAAGTGATCTTTAAGTTGTGCCCTTTGCCCTTGGAGGCTTGTTTTAAGCACTTAATTCTCAGTTTAGTGTGGTGTTGCCCTTGGAGGCTTGTTTTAAGCACTTAATTCTCAGTTTAGTGTGGTGTTGGCATATTGGATTGCCCCCCCCTTGAAGTTGCGCATCCTTTGGAGGCAACTTCATTGTTGGGTTTGTGTTGTTGGTGTTTGCCATTGAAAGTAGTCACATAGAGTTGCACATCCTTTGGAGGCATTCTATTGTTGGGCATGCTGGCTTGATGTGTTGGTAATTTCTTTCCATTTGAAACATCTTCATTTCCTGCACAAGTCAAGCAACCCAAGCAACCTGGTTAGTGTTTGTATCTCATTGTTCATAATTGTATCATTCATGTATCTTATGTTTGGTTCTATTTCCTAGATCTTCTTTTGTAACTTTGTATCTGGTCGTTCTATATTTGTATCTAATCTTGTAATATTTGTATCTAGTTCTTTGTAATCTTTGTGAAGTAGTTTAACTCTTTGTAATCTTGTGTAATTCTTGTAAAATCTATCTCACTAAAACTTTAGTTGACCCCTTGCCCAATCTTAGGCACTAGTCTTTAGTTGTCTTAGGAAAGGGCTTGCTTTACATTTGAATTGTTGCTTTTGCATATAGGCTAGATCTTCCCCAAACCTTTAACCAATGGAAACCAACTCCTAGAATTAATCTTTAATATCACATAGTAACTAGGGTCTACCCCCCTTGGCTTCCCTAGGAGTAAGCCTAGACGGAAGAGGTTCAAGTCGAGGTGACAGTGGGATTTGAACCTAGGTATTGTGCCTCCAAGGACACACTAAGTGAGCAGGACTTAGCTCACGTTTTCAAGTGTGTATTAGGACGGCAACAAGTGGAAATGTCTAGAGAGAGAAAAAAACACCATATGTTTCTCTTCTAGGATTTTAAGCAAGCAATTTTATAATCTTCAATATGAAACAAGTAAATCTAACCACAAACATTCAATGCATGAAGGAAGTTGCAGAATTTACTTACTTTTACCAAGAATAGTCAAGCATTAAACACTTTACCACCACAAAATAGCTAAATAACACCTTTAGCATGCTCCTCCAAGCCTAGCACATCAATCAAGGAGACCATAAACTCCAAAGATCGCACAAATTCCAGTCAACATGCCCTAGAGGGCAAAAAATTCAGTCATCCCTCTTGTGAGAGGTGAGTTATATGAAAAAAATGAAATATGCTAGCCATATTTATATGGGAAATGCTAGCCTTATTATTCAAAAGTTGTGTCTTTTCACAAATCTGAGCCTACTTTTTAATTTGCTAATTAAAATCACAATAAATTCAATGATCACAGAATGCCCCTTAAAAGGGTGACGTTGGGCACCAAGAGTGAAACGTTGGGCAAGTGGAATGCAACGCTTGGCCTCCAAAGGCCCTAGATCATGCCCACACATGCCAAACTCATCACAAAGCATCTCGTCCATCAACTATCCATCAAACCACAGCCCTAGGTGATGTCAAGGGCTAGGAAGGAGAACTTTGGGCCTTCAAAGGCCATTGTCCATGTGGAGAGAGGTGGAGTTCCTACATCTGATCATAACCAAGTGCCCTCAAGGGAAACAACCTCTTGTTTTGATGTGCAATTGGTGATCACTAACTTGCTCCAAATGTGGGGTCTCTGCATCCATCCTTGGGCTCCAAAGCCCTCATGAAGGTCCGAACAAGTCATCTCCTCATGAATACCTATCCACCGAGTAAGGTCCTGCAAAGACAAACACATACGCCCTCCAAGGGTCCATAAGTCACAGGAGTCATGTTAATTAAGCCACATCTAATAATCAAACCACCCAAACATGTGCATCAACCATCCCCCCTTTTCAAACTAAACAAATGTTGAAAGATGTTTTACAATTTGTCAAGTTTAGATGTGGGAGGGGTGTCAAGGCATCCTATTGGGCCAGTCACTCCTCAAGTCAAGGGTGTTTTCCAAGAGAAACCCATCTAAGTCATGTATGAGTGTGAGGTGGAGTGGAGTAAAACCTTTGGGCATGGGATTCATGACATACAAGGGTTTGTATTGTCTCATTTACGGGCACCTTTGTAGAGGGTGTGTTGCACCTTCGTTTTCAATGCATCATTTTTCCACACCCGTTTATTTGCCATTAATTAATTAATATCCAGAACAATTGGGTACTACAATTGGATAACATAAGACTTGAAAGGAGTACCACAATGTCACTTGAAGCTAGAGGTACACACAGTGCCATATGCATGGAAAGACAGGGACACCGCATGCGTCTACACACCTCAACAAGTGTGACACATATATAAATGTGAAATTTCTTTTATGGGTCTTCAATTCTTTTAAGAGAAACGTTTCATTATTCTCAAGACCTCTTTGGGAGAGCATCTAGAAGGTTATAATTTTGGATTTTATCTTTTTCCAACTATATTCCCTTTGGGCCTTCAACTCCTTCCCATGAAATGAGGTACAATCCCTTCTTGGGTAGTGCACCCGAAAATTCCAAAAGATGAGGAAACGAAATGGAAAGAGCATGGAAGGTGATAAGTATGATCAAGAATGGATGATGACTCTTCAAGGAAACCCTAGTAGCACCCTATCCCCAAGGGTGACCAACTTACTAGGATGAAGTGACACCCACCAAGGTTAAATAAGGAAAAGAGTATAATTTCCAAGCAATCGTTCTCTAATCAAGAAATGATTCTTTGCAACATGTTCAAATGCTTCAATTATTAGGGTGACACTTACCACGATACCGAACTTATTACCTCAAGAAGCAAGACCTGCTGTCTTCTGGGGGCCAGGTCAGTGTTACAGATGTTGCTCTTCAGCTGGTGATGTATGATGGTGCATCAATGAATAGGAGTGTCCCTGCGGGGCTATGCTAGTCAATCTGGCTCTCGACACTCTATGTCTGCTACCTATGGGCCTCGAGACATGATCTCCATAGTTACCCCTAGTGCGAGGGGGTAACTCAGGCTCCTACTTAGGGGCATGTGCTCGCCGTAGAGAACCTTATCATCTCTTGTATAACCTATGCCTACATACTTAAGAAAAATGTTAGAGTACCTAGGGTGGTGCTATTGCCCCTTGTTCTTATGGAAATGATTAAAATCCAAAGTAAATGATGAAAAAAGATTCTATTCTAACATGCCAATGAAAGCGTGTAAATATGATATATTGATAATTTAATATGCAAAGAAAGGAACATGTAAATCATAAGTATGTATGCAAACTAAGCTGAGCTAAATGCAAACTATACTACCATGATATGTAGTATGCAACATATATACACTGAAATGCAAGATGCAAATGCCTACCTACCTACCTACTCTACTCTAAGAGGCGAAGAAATCGGGTCTCTCCCCCACGATGGAGTTTTAGGAGATAGCCACTAACTGGTAATGGACGCCTCCTTCCCTGCATCGTGTTTAGGTTAAGTATCATTGAAAAACTTCTCTCTAACTTTAAATGGTCCCAACCAAAACTTCTTAGAACCCTTACGATTATTGGGCTGTCCCATTTTCATGTCCCACTCCAAAACCAAATCTCCTTGCTTGCAATTCCCTCCTTTGAAATCAACTG
>CBVK0100048895.1:0-11152 GCA_900067695.1 Picea abies
TCTTCCGATCTCACATTTTTCTTTATCCAGTGAAAGATGCTCTCTTCAGTTTAGCTTTGATTCCATGTTAAGTTTTGAGCTATTATTAGGTTTCTTTTCAATTTACTAGATANNATGTTAAGTTTTGAGCTATTATTAGGTTTCTTTTCAATTTACTAGATAACAATAACATAGGTAGGATCATTGAGAGAAACACAATCACAAGATACATAAAATTTATCCTGGGAAACCCTCATGGGGGAGAAAACCCAACAAAACTTCCTCAATATAGATAGCCAATACAATGCCAAGACAATAAACCAAAACACTAGAGAATATCCAACAGTCATCAATGCGCCTCTCTCTTCCTTCTCCCAACTGCAGCTACCAAACTTGCGCACTGGATGAGCGAATGAGTGAGTGAGATAATGAGGCGCTGGCTTCCTTTATTTATACTAGCTGGCAAGTGCTGGAAAGGTGTCTCTTCACTGGGCAGGGTCGACTTATCTTCTTAGTGGTTAAAACCACTTTAATTAGGCCTGGGGCTCGACTTCTTAATTTGCATAATACAATTAGAGTTTGACCAATCCGCAAAAGGGGATTTGGTCAATTACAATGCCCGACGTGATCAATCCACAAAAGGGGATTGAATAGAATACTCTTTGCAGTTACAATATTTCAACATTCCCCAGGGGGGTTTTATCCAGGGTCATGTAGACCAAAAATACTTGTGTTCATTTCATGCATGCTTAGAATTGTAAATCAGCATTTAGAGTTGTAAAAATCTAGAGGTAGTGTTATTTGTTTTGAGTATATTGCATGTGCTAACATTGGGATAATAAAACACTTGCAAGGGCACCTCAAAACGACACTTAACCATCAAAACTGTGAGCAGAAAGTACTTGACTGTTTACTGTCCTAAAACAGCAGCAAAGGACAGTTTTGAAGATAAAACTTAGAGCCATCTTAAGGTCAAAGACAGACCTAGATGGCAGCCTCATAGTACCTCAGAAAATCTACAGAAATTAAAAGACAAAATCAGCAAGTACTAAATTAGTAAATTCTGTCATACACTTAGCAACCTAGAGATAACTGTCTTAAATGAACTCTGAAATGTATAAGCCCACACTCAGAAAATACCATAAGCAGAAATACACATTGTCAAGCACTTTTGCAGCGGAATAAACACAATGAACATCAATCATTCAACCATGAAATACTTAGAAATTTAGGCAATGCTAGGGAAAACCCCAATGTGGGGAAACCCAATGAGAGAGAGATCTTTTATTAGCTTTAGGAAAGTTGTATCAACAGAAAATAACAAAACCCAGCAGAAGAAAACCACTTACAGCGACAAAACTGCCCCTCCAAATGCTGTCTAGAAAACTGTGCTCAATGAGATGTATGGCCTGTACGGCTTGTACGGCCCAGCTGTACCAGCACACAGAAAAATGTGCCAAAAATGTACTGTACGGACAGCAGCACAAAAACGCCCCCAACAGCAAGAAAAATACAACAGCAGATACCTCGGTTTGCGTGCAGCAAACCAGTCTTGAAATCTGTGCCCCTTTCCTCTGCTGTATGGACTGTACGTATCCGTACAGTACGACCTCCAAAACAACAAAGACTCCAACACAGTTACACAACAAGTTGCCTTGGGATTTGTGCCCTCTTTCTTTTTGGGAAATGTGCCCAGATTCTGCCCTCTCCTCTTCAAGCTATCTCTCTCTCTCAATCTTTTCTCTTGTTGTCTTGCACACTACCCTAGGTATTCTCTTATAATCTGAAAGTGACCCTTCACCTTCTCCAACCCTAAATCTAATGGCCAAGATCTAATCTTGCCTTTACAAGATCAAGGGACATGATTCATTCCCTCCAAAATAAATCACTTTAAAATATTAAAGTACATTTTCACTTTAAAGTGCACTTTATGAGATAAAGTCACTTTGATATTAGAAGGTACACTTTATTAAAAAGTCACTTACATAAAAGAACCACTTTATCACAACTTTATAAAAACCCATTACAAAGTCAAGTGTCTAGTAGTGTAGTAACTAGTTACAAGGTTACTTCTGCATACAAGACAAACATGTGGAGTACCTCCCGAGCTAAAAAGCTAACATATACTTCGTATTTTGGTGTTTGAATGATTTCTTTATCTGATACTTATATCTTTTGGTATTTGTATACTATCTGATATTTACCCGAGCAACACTGCAAATAATATCTGTTACAGGATCTTAATGCTCGCAACTTCGAGGAGAATACACCTCTTCATTGGGCTGCCTTAAATGGACATGCACAGGTGAATGACTTCTTGTTGCAAATCATTTGAGTGTGTAGATGCATTTGATTGTCTGTTATTTTGTCAAGCAATTGACCCTGCTTGTGCTTTGCATAGATCTTATATGATTCTAAAGGTTAAGTTTCATCCTTTTGCCTCATATTCAGGTAGTTCATGAGCTGATTCTTGCAGGTGCAAATGCTGCAGTTTTAAACTGGTATAACCCATTCAGTGCTCTTAATTTCTCTTCCACAATGCATAAAAATGAGCTAAGGTCCATACCAAATGTTTTGTTCAAGTTAGATGCTCAAGTATTTATTTAGCATAATAGTGATTGACTTCTAATAGATTCTATTCACACCATTATTAAGTATGACCTACTGAGATTGTGTGAATGAACAGCTTTGATCGAACTCCCTTGGATGAGGCAATCAGCAGAAATAAATTGGAAGTTGTCAATTCAATTAATGCTGCAACAGCTGCATTAGAACTCAATGTAACACACATCAATTAATGATATCATATGTAGGTTAGGTGCTCATTTCATGTATTTTCATTGTTAGTGACAACAACTTTGCTCATCAAGGAGAAATTATTCTATGTTGGAAATATTGTAAATATCTCAAGTTTATGTTCTTGTCGATAAGATTGTATGAGACGTAGCTTGATATTAAAGATCAGTAGAACAAATTTTAAAATCCCTAATAATCTTACAAATTTTAGTAAAAATGAATGGAAGAGTAATGGTTGGCACTGGAATGTTCTTGATGAGATGAATTCCTACATCATTAGATCTTATGCCAACTTTCGGTCATCTCTCTCTATATGTATGTTCAATGAATACAAAATCAATGCAAATTTGAGTGAAGATATTTCATTTAGTTTAGTGTTTTAGGTGGTAGTTATGAAGGCAAAATCTTGTCTTGCTGAGAAATGTTTTTAGAAAAGAAAGAAAAAAGATTAGCTACTCATATTTTAATAGTTGTACAAAAAGTTTCATTTTTCTAGGCACCCTGAGGTTCTGCCAGTTGATTCTGTCTGTAATTGGCTTCAATATTTGTCCAAGTCCAAGCTATTCATATAATCCATGTAATTATCTAGCCTGAGAGATCTTGCTATAGACATATAATAATTACATTTGCTTCTTTTGAGCCAAAAAATTGCAGACCAGTATTCTAATATATAGGGTTTCTAACAGAGGATATACTTTTCCTATTATTAAGCATAAAAGAAAGACCAAAAGAGAGCTGATATCAGACTCAGTTGTGCCTAATTCTCATCCTCAGAGTTTGAGTCGACATAGATGAAAGCAGGATTGATGTCTGCAGGGGCCTCTGTGCCTTGAGTCTGGTCCTCTTGATTCTGGGCCTGCTCTATTGCTTCCAAATCCCAAAGAGCCTTGACTAAGGCCTCATATTTATGGTCTGAATGATCAAGCGCATCCAGAATGGCCTTCTGCTGAATGCCCTGTTCTTCTATGACTTGGGCAATAATGGATTTGTTGTGCCAGTAGAGGTCAATCTGCCTGAATATTTTGTGTCCTTGCTGTGTGAGAAACCTGTGTCTGATATCTACTCCCTAAGTTCAGCATCAATGGCCTCAGAAGATGTATTGGCTCGTTTCTCCCTGACTTTTTGTTCAATCCTTTCGACCTCTACCTTAATTTCTGGGCTGAATCCCTGTGAGACATTGCTTCAGCCTCTCTGGCTTCCAATTCCGCTCTGGTTGGCTTGTTGGCAGAGTTGCCTCTGCTGGGGTTCCTGTTAGTACTGGGCCTGCTTCATCTGACAGGCCTGGCCTTGCTTTACTCCCCAGCCAACTTCCTTTTCCCTTGTTGAGTATTCATACTTGATACCTGAATCTGATCCTTCTCAGGAGTACAAGCAAAGAACTTGCAAGAACCTAGAATCTGTTTCCCAATTCCTTCATAGCTTACCTCATAGATTATGGCTTCTACCTAGGTGGTACAAGGTCGAATTCCTTCTACAGATAGGACCTTCCTCCGAACCCAAACCTCGTTGTCAACCTTTAACACTGTGGACAGACCTTCTACTTCACCTTTCTCCTCAACAAAACTCTGAGTACATAGGAATTTTGCTCTGGAAAGTATTCTAGAGAGTTCTAGCAAAATGCTACCCTAGGCCTGGGAGGCTGCAGCACAGGTTAATGAAGCTTTAAAAATCCAGAAAACACAAACCATGGATCTCAAAGACATACCTCTCATGCCGAGCCTTTCATCAGCCCTCTCGGTGCTCATGTCAGAAGCCAACTGCTTGAAGTTATCAAATTCCTTACTACACAATATCATTGTGTCTGCAGATAGAGGAGTAAATGGTGGCTTGTTTGTCAAATGGAGGGGTAGACTAGGGTCACCTCTCTCGTCCTTCTCTTCAACCTCACATGCCCAACTATGATGCCCTTGCCCTGCCACCTGTAGTCTGAAGGGACAGGTCTCCTGCCCTCCCTTAACTCCCGTCCCTCACACCCTATGAGAGATGTTCCCATCTGAACCATGGCTGTTTAGGCAATCCTCCTTTAGGGAAGTTGCTTCCTTGCTGCCCTACCCAATATCTAAATCTTGAGTATGCATCAGAACTCCCTCATTGGTCAGCGTGTATGCCAAACTGTTTTCTTTACATTTGACATGCAAGGGGATGAGCACAGGGATCAGAGCAATGTAGTTAGCTACTCCTTCCAGCCTCGAGGAAAGCTTCTAGTGATGTGTCAGCGACTCAGCTTATCCTCTGGGGTCTCATTTAGCAGATGTTTGAGAGCATTTATCAGTACAAGGGAGTCTCCTTCTATAATGAGCTTGTTGTATCTACCAACAATTGCTATAAGAAGGCCTTTTTCCAGAGATGCTAGTGCCATTGCATTGTTTGTATTTTGACCACAAGGACTCTGCAAAGACTTCGAGGATATATCTAGAGGAGTCTTTGAAGGTTGCCCCTAGTCTTGAGGGGCAGGGTTTCCTTTCGTGGATATGTCAAAGTCGAGTGTTATGAAGTCCAGGGATGGTCGAGATTGGGTTTCCGGAGATTAAGCTTGAGTAGTGGGGTCATTAGGTTTGTCTAACAGTTTCCCAGAATCAATGCCCCAAAGATAGAGAATTATTTGCTCCTTGTTTGTGCAATTTTTTCTTTCGGCATCCCATGATATTGAGTGAATGGTTTCTTTTATGTTCTTATAAATTTCAGCCCAAAGAACCTCCATTCCCCTTTGGATCCCTTTGAAGATGCAATGGTGATGTTTTTTCTAAATCATACACAGAGTAAATCCTGGGGTTAGCTTCTGTATTTTATTTAAGACTGGATTTATGGATGGAGATGAACGCCACTTTCCTATGGTTTCCAGAATGGCCTGTCTTGTTTTGTCTGTTTGTTTAAAAGGTCACATCTATCCCATATGAAGTCTGCCTATTTGCATTGGTTGAATAGGTGATCCGTTGATTCTGGCTCTTGCATACAAATGAAGCGCAGGGAAGGGCCTATGAGACCTCTCCTTTGAATTTTATCCGTAGTTAAAACTTTCCTTCTAGCAAGAAGCTAGAGGAAGGTAGAAACTTTGGGCCAAGTTCTAGGATTCCAAACCTGCTTCCAAATCTTGTCTTCTTCCAGGAGGGTGTTTTCTGCTTTCCTTCTGTAAGCTTCTCTAATTGAGAAGGTCCACCTCCTGTTTGTATCCATCTGATCTTATCATGACTGTCCTTAAATCTGATCCTTTTTTTCTCAATGATGCATCCAGAAGTTCTGCTTCTTCTAAAGTGATTGATGGGGGCCAGGTGTCTCTTGGTTTCCAAGATCTCCATGCCATGTGCTCTATAACCAGCCTTTCCTCTCAATATTTACTGACATAGTGCCAATTCGAGGTGTGGAATAGGTTTCTGATTTCTGAAAAATTTGCTTGCCTGCTTAGTTATTCTTGCTATTGCCAAGAATCATCCCAAAAGTAAGCAGAATTCCCATCTTTGATTTTCCAGAAACACTGGTCTTGAATGATAGTTTTCTTCTGCCAAGCATTGTTGCCAAAGTTACACGAACTGTGGATGCAATTGGAATCAGATGAAGAATCTGGTGCGGGTGTGGCACTCATCCTGAAATTAGGAATCGGGGATTCGGAACCCTAACCCTAATTTTTTTATAAATATATATTTAAAAATTAAAATTTTAAATTTATAATGAAAATTTAAAAACAAAGAAATGAAATCCAAATTGAAATGATTCATAACATCATGGATTTTCAAATGATTCGTATCATCAACGATCAATCATCATAGTGATAAAATCATAAATCATATTATATATAACATAACAGTTACATCGTAGATTCTAAAATCAATGAATCATAGTATATAGAATCATAGGTTCATACATCATACATGTAATTTTCTGATTTGAAATCAAATTGAATTTCAGATTCCATATGTAAATAAATTCCGAACAATCAAAATTTATGATTTATCATTTGAAACAATAAAACATTGAGATGATAAATGATAAATTAATCATATGAATAATGACATAATCAAATTTCAGATTTTCATTTCACAAAATCCATACTTTATAGATTAGTCAACCAAGGCCCATATATTAATATCAAATTGAAATGCAAATATCGTAAATTCATAATCATTTTATCATAATCAGGCCTTAACATCATGTGAAACTCAACATAATCAGGCCAAGACAAGAAACACTCAATTATATTTTCTAGTTTTTTGGAAGACTAGAAGAGTTGCAGCCTTTAGAAATCGGGGTATCCCCATACTCAGAATTAGTGTTATTGCTTTGAAATTAAATTACCTGTAGCAAGATATTATTTTTCCAAAGCTTAATAACCATAAAACAGTGGGCAGAATCCCTGCTCTGATACCAAATAATGAAGCAGGGATACTGCTCACTGTCAAAGAGCACAGCAGAAGTTAAATTCTCACACAACAATTAAAGTTTATACGCAGGAAGATAGTTGATATATGATTTCTTTATTCATATATCAAATGGCTAATGGCTCGAAACCTTTATTACAACATCAACTCTGGTCCCTATCACAACCTACAGCTAGGTCTTCACGACAATTCTGGCTCTTAAATATACAGTATCAATCTCAGAATTCTTTCTCCCCTTAGTTCCATTTGACACCCACTAATTAATAATACAAACAATGTCAACCCCAGTTAATTTGCCTTTTTTTTCACTTAATTTTACTTGGAGACAAGAAATGGTTCCTATTCGAGGAACTGATTCCCGACTTTTAGGAATCGGTTCCTCCAATGGGAATCATATCCCTTAATTTGTTTGTAGAATCCGATTTTTGGAACCGATCCATATCCTAACATTGGATAAGGATCTGAAATTTTTTTGCCTGATTCCTCTAGAATTGGATATGGATCCTGAATCATATCTGGGTACGGGGTTTCTAGTGAATCCAGTATCTTTGATTGTCCCATATCAAGGAGCTTGGCCGATGCCCCTCCATTCTTATAAGGTCTTGTTCTTCAACATCGCTTGCATACTTTTTGCACCATATTTTAGCCCACAACTCTTCCTTGCTATTGAGCCACCTCCACCATATCTTCCCTACCAGGACTTTTTTGAGACTTTGAAGGTCATGAATTCCTAGGTCTCCTGGATCTTTTGGGAGCCAAACTTTGTCCCATGCCACAAGAGCCCATTTTCTTTCTTTTTTAGGTCCCCTCCAAAGAAAGGATCTTTGTAGGATTTTTAAGGCCTTAAGAACCTTAGAAGGAGTAGCCAACACTAAGAAAAGGTAAAGAGGCATAGACTAAAAAGTAGATTTAAGAAGAATTAATCTGCTAGGGAGATTAAAAGATTTGAAGGTTCATGAACTGAGTTTATGATCAATCTTGGAGAGGAGGTCTTCCAAGGAGATGTTTCTCACTGTATTTTAAATGAGAGGCACTCCGAGGTATTCCAAGGGAAGGGTCTCGTTTTGAAAACCAAGGATATGAACAATGTTGCGTTGGGTAATTAATAGAGTGTTGAGGAAGAAAATACGGGAATTATCTAGGTTGATAAGAGTTCCCGAGGCTAACAGAAAGGAGTCAAGGATGATTTGATAGAAGTTGCCTCCTTAGTGGAAGGATAGACCATGAGCATTGTGTCATCCACAAATTGTAGGTGGGAGAGGGGATCAACATTATTGTGGAAATATAGGCCTTTTAAGTTTCTAGAAGCAATGCCATGACACAGGCTTCGATCCTTCCATTACATCATAAGAATGAATAGAAAGGGAGAGAGGGGATCCCCTTGTCTGATGCCATGTGATGGATTGAATGGGGGGGCAGGGGAATCATTGACAAGAACAGGGAAAAAGTTAGAGGAGACAAGCTTTCTGACCCAGCTGACCCAAGTCGAATAGAAGCCAAAGGAAATTAGTATTTTCACTAAGAAGTCCTAATTTAAATGATTGAAATCTTTAGACATGTACATTTTGATAAGCATACTTAATTTTTTGCTTGATTTCAGGGAGTGAATAGCCTCATGGGAAATTGTGATGCCATTGAGAATTTGGCACCCTTCAATATAGCCCTCGTGCTCATGTTGTAAAACTTTTTGAACCTAGCTATATGATAATTGAGCTCAATAGATTATACCCAGAAATTTAATTTCAGATCTATACTATAATTATACAAGCTGAGTTAAACGCATGCACAGCAGAAATAATAGTACCAAACACACAAATACAGAAGATATACCCTGGAAACCCCAACTCCGGGGAAAACCAGCAAAGGAGGGCTTTATTCTTCTCTTCTTTAGAGCAATTAGCAGCAGTTTAATTACAGATTACAACTCAGATTTTAGATCTTACTCAGATCTTGAAATTACAGTCCACAAGAAGCCTCCTTAGAGTGTTGTTCAGCCTCCCAATTATTCCTCCAACCAAGGATCTGCTCCGATGAATCAGCTCCCCTTCTTGACCGATCGGCCCTCACAATGGCCTCTCCAAACCCTCATATGGCTTCAGATCTGCTACATAAACTCCCTACAAAAGATTGGACCCCTGTACAGTCCTCTTACGGACCTCTGTATGGCGATCTAAAGCCCTCACAGCTCCCTGCAACCACACAAAGATTCGGCCTAGCAATTGCTTCCTTTAACCAGCAGGTCGACCCCTGCAAATACTTGCTGTCTTGCCCTTAAAGCTTCTGCAGAATAGTCGGCCCTCAAGGAAACCCTTGCACGCCCTCCTTTCTCTCTCTCAATCACTGAGATAATCACAAAACAATTACTTCATGACTAGTGCCCTCACCCTCTTTATAATCTTGAATTTACCCTCTTAGGCCTAACCCTAGATCTCCAAAGAGATTGATGGCTGAGATTAGATCTAGCCTCTAAAAGAATGGCTAAGATCAGATCTAGCTTCTCCCAAGATCAATGGCTGGGACTTAATCTTCTGTTGAGACAACTTAAGTTGTTTCTCAAGTGAACTTTAGAAACTTAGGCAAATAAAGTCAATGACAAATTAGAACATAACTTATCATACTTTCCTAAGTTAAACTTAGGCAAGATTAATAAAGAGTACTTTTAGGTGTTTATTGTCCCCCTCTTGCTCTAGGACACAAAAGCATGGGTAGACACCTTTCTTTGCTACAATTTTAACCCTCCCTCTTAGCGAGGAAGGTGTTCTGTACAACTCCCAACTTGTCTCGGAAGAAAACAAATTTTCCTTTCACCAAATGCTTTGTGAGTATGTCTACTAGCTGCTCACTAGTTGGCACAAACTGTAGCCTTATGCTTCCCTTCTGAACACAGTCCCTGATGAAGTGGTAACGAATCTCTATGTGTTTTGATCTATCGTGAAAGACAGGATTCTCAGAGAGCTTGATGCAACTCTGATTGTCACAGTGGATTACTGTAGTCTCCAACTCCTGATCAAACAACCCCATGAGTAGTTTGCGAAGCCAAATGGCCTCAGAAGATGCTAAACTGGTCGCCATGTATTCAACTTCTACATAACTCAAAGCGACTGAGTTTTTCTTTCTGCTGAACCAAGAAACAACTCTCGACCCCAAGCTGAAGCAACAACCTGAAGTACTCTTTCTGTCCACAACAATGCCTACCCAATCTACATCCGAATAACCCATGAGCTTCACTCCATCACCCTCGATGTAACTCAACTCATACTCAACTATGCCACGCAGATACCTCAAAACATGCTTCGCAGCTACCTAGTGTACACACTTTGGCTCCACCATAAACTAACTGAGTGTGTTCACTGGAAAACACAAGTTTGGCCTAGTGTTGACCAGATACATAAACATACCTATGAGCTTTCTGTAGATTGTGGGATCTACTCCTTATGACTTGGATGCATCAATCTTTTTCCAATTGGTAACCATTGGAGTTGCCATGGGTCTGCAATCTTGCATACCAAAGCACTTCAGGATCTCTAGAGCATATTTCCCTTGTCCAAGGAAAATCTGTCCATCCTTCCGCGACACCTCCAAACCTAGAAAATAATGCATAAGCCCCAAGTCCTTCATCTCAAACTCATTAGCAAGATCCCTTTTTGCAGTTTGCTATGAGCTTCCCTGATCCTGTCATAAACAAGTCATCTACATACAACATGTTATCGCACAGTTTGTAGTTTAGGTCACATGCTAAAGGATAGAGGACAAACTGGCGCAACAGGAACCTTCCCCACCCAATGTCACCTCGATGGGGAGGTTCTTTCCGTTTAGGGAGGTTAGCCCAGGGGAGACGTCCCCGGTAACCTGAGGTTTGAAGAGGCAGAAGATACTAAGTCAAGTTTTAAGAGTTCCCTCCTCGCAGGTTACCACCAATGTCAGATAGTTCGGCTAATTAGCCAATAAAAAAGTGTATGCCCTGTTGAAAACACCTGCCCGGAACAAGACAATAGCAACACAAT
>CBVK0100048911.1:0-12636 GCA_900067695.1 Picea abies
TATATATATAGATATATAGATATATATAATGTTCGGCTTTGATAGAAACTTTGCCTGGCTAATTGCAATTCATGCAAACTGTGTGCATATCTTATGTTATCAAGATTGCATGCACTATATCTACTCAACTAATTTATTGGATTTTATCTTCATCATAAAGATGTTTGAGATGTTGATGTGGCACTATTTTCATGGCAACCAACATAGAAAATGGGTGTTAATTTATAACCCATCTCCTTAATGGGAATTTTTCACACATGTTTCCATGTTAGAAGATCCAAGCATCTCACCATAGTCAAATATATAATAGATCAACTTATTACTGATGTGAAAATATAGAGAACAGAGATCTTGTCTCTATAACTATTAATTCGCCTTGGTATTTTCAAGTGTTTGTAGCAAGTCTCAACTTATCAACATGAACTATGCCCTTGAAATTTGATAAGCTGGAAAGACTAGGATTACCGAAGGAGCAAAGAAATAAGTTATATGATGAATAAGGTATTCGTGAACATGCCTATGTAGCAAATCATAAGGGCAAAGGAATGCAAAGTTTTGGCCATCAAAGAGACAAGAGAGGAAGCCAAAGAGATCACAACTTTTAGCATAAAGGAGAAGAATGAAGTATGAATTTTTCTCATGCAAATCGTAAAGGGAATTCAAGTAATTAGGATGAAAGTAAGCACAGTTGAATAGTGATAGTGAAGAAGAAGAGAGAGATATTAGACTCTATTACTTCACTATTGACCAAAAATATGCTTAAAGAGATATTATATAGAGAACATGACACATTAAAAAGAGTGGTTTTCCTAATTGGGTGATAATGAAAGTTGACAAGAGACAATTTCTTTATGTGATGAGAAGGCACACATAGTCAAAGGCCAAGGAACAATCTTGATGAATGCACCTAATGGAGGTGTTAAATATGTGAAAGATCTATTATATGTACTAGGCCTAAAGAAGAAACTATAGACAACAAGTCAAATACTAAAGAAACATTCCAAGATTCAATATGATGGAAAGGGTTTCATAAAATACAAGAGGAACAAACAAAAAGTGGTTGCAAAAGTTGTTAAAGGTGATCTTGACAGATATAGAGTTACAACAATAGGGAAAAAAGCATCAACAGATGAAAACAACTCCAAAAATCAACTATGGCATCAAAGATATGGATATCTTAAGTCCCAAAATTGGAACATTTGAGGAAATTCAATATGGTTCTCCAATTCATCACGAGTTATTGTGAATCTTGCACTTTAGACAGGCAACATAGTGATAAATCTAACAAAAAAAGTTGCATGAAGAAAAAGCATTCATGTGGAAATTGTGCATAGTAACCTTTGTGGTCCCATGAGAACTTAGTCATTGGCAAGTGAAAAGTATTTTATGATATACATTGATTCCCTTCCAAGAAAAATTTGGTTGTGCTTTCTCAAGCATAAATCATCAACTCTTATAACATTGAAAGAATCCAAAGCAATGGTTGAAACCTGAAAGGCAAAGTGGGAAGAAGATTAAGTTTCTAAGAAAATAGAGCTTGGGAAAATAAAATCCGATTACTTCTACAGGTATTGTAACACTCGAGGTATTTTCAGGCAAGTTACTTCATCATATATTGCACAAAAGAACCCCATTGTAGAGAGGAAAAGAGGACCATTGTGGATATGGCCAAGAGCATTGTTAAGAAAATAATATCTCTAACAACCTTTGGGTTTAAGTAGTCTATACTATATACAATAGTGTAACCATTCAATAGAAACCCCACTAAGGTTGTGAAACCATCTCACCTACAAATGCATAATTGGTAGGAAACCATAAATAAATCAATAAGTTGCATGTATACAGATACGGGTATGGACACAAGTACAATATCTGGTACAAATATGGCAATTTTTTAGAACATTCTAAATATGATATGGGTAGGACACAACCAATTTTATATATTAAAATGTGTGTGAGCATGCAAAAAAAGAGAAAATTTCATAATGTCATAAATGAATTTGGAAATAGAGCCAAAAAGAGAGTTCTCCTTAATATTAGCAAACATGATCTATGAGCATTACATGAAAAATGAGTTTCTTGTCACTCTACTTATAACTTTAAAGTCTACACATTAGATTCAATAGAAACAAGAAATTGCATATCATCAAAAATATCTTCATTAGACTTACATTCCCCTGGGCCTCCAAGTACTTATACTCTGCAAAAATTAGGGTTGTGGTCAATGCCCTATGTTTATTTTGAAATTTTACTTCAACTCTTAATTTAAATCACAAGTAGTGTCTTCATATTGGGAATTGATCTCAAGAACATTGTTTCTTCTTCACCCTCTGGTTAGTGCAGTTCTAGAAGGGATATTTTACCATCAGGGCTCACCCATACATAATAGCAATTGCCATGTGATAACTGGGTTATTGTTAAACCTCCCTTGTTTACCTAGAAACATTATCCCAACAGTGGATTGTGAACTTTTCCTAAGTATTCACATTGGGGGTTCTAGCATAGTAGGTTGTTTTCTCTTCCAAACCGTGTCCATTTTCGGGTGGAGAGTTGGACAATATGTGAATATTTGCACATACTTGACCCTCCTCTCATTTCTTGTTCAATATTCATTCATTGTGTCTGGTCATTCTAAAAACAAAACTGTGGTATCTGTGGGAATCAGAGAACTCCAGTAACCTTGATAATGATTATCTCAATGTTTTCCCTACACCTTCCACATCTAGAGAGAAGAGAAACACCTACTCTTCCCTTCCCTAGGAACATGTTTTTGAGTGAAATTGTTGTTGAAAAAACGATTGGGGGAGAGTAAAAACATATCACTTACAAGAACATGTTTTTGAGTGAAATTGTTGTTGTTAAATCACTCGGGGAAGAGTAAAAACGTAGCCCTTACAGGCACACATTTTTGAGTGAAAATTCCTTTTGAAAAATCACTTGGGCAGAGTAAAAAACACATCTCGTACAGGAACATGTTTGAGTACCATCAATCTTATCAAAATGTATTCAAAGTTACATAAAACTTGGTAACTTTATAGGTATTGTTATTTTCTTTAATGTTGAATATCCAATTAATTTCATTTCAACTTGTATGCTCTGCAGATTGGCATATTGTAATTCTTGGTTGCATTTTTTTTGCTTTGTAGTATTATCAAATGCTAATTCTGAAATTTGTTTTTGAAATTGTAACATTGTAATATACCCCTATTTCAATTTTACGAAATTCCTATTTTATATGAAGCTATGAGTGATCTTGTATATCATATATATTTTTCTAAAAAAATGTTGGATGGAATTGATGCCAGTAATCACTTAGATGGGCATCTAATTGGGTATTTTCTACTTTTGAAAACTATTAAAAGGTTGGCCTTTCTCATTCTAGTTTGAATTGAAAGTTTTCCTAAATGGAGTGTCGTGTGTGGGCACTCTGTACTAATGATTTTTTGCAAATTGTAGAAAGCTACAAAGGAGCCAACACACATACCAAACCCACATGAAACCTTGTAATTTTTGTAGGTGTCTTTGTTCCATTTGTATCTCTTATTAATTAAAAAAAAAAGAATATAGAAGGTATATGAAATTTATGTTCTTACAATTTCTTCAGAAGTTTGATAAAGCTATGTATTTCAACTCTAAATTTTCTCAAGTTTGACATGGGTTGTCCTTGATTTCAAGTCTTTTCTATCTAGTTTAAGTATGAAATAAAGTCAACTATCACCACTAAGACTAATATCTAGGACCAATATTATAACTATGATTACTTATATCTTTGCAATGATTACATAGATAACAACTACAAGCCAAGAGTGGCCCACATGGCATGAAACTAAAACCTTTAGCTCTATAGAGTTTGTTTTCCATTTTGAGGGATGATGTTATATCAACATTACTGAAGTCATTCTGATTTATTCAATGGTAAGAAAATAATGTTTTGTATAAATGATTAAAAATCAAACTGGAGGTGCCATAAACTTGGAAATTTGTCTCTTATGTTGACAAATTTCATTCTAGGTCTCTTATTTAAGTTGTTCCAATTTCTTTTCATAGAGAAAAACTTAGATCAATGTTTTTATATTTTTTACATAATCTTATCACTTATTGTTCCCATATACCATCACAGTAGCTGCCAAAACTATTCTAATGGGTTGCAACCAATGCAGTTTAGACATAATTCATGTTATGATAACCTGTAAATATTCCATCTTGGACATAATTCATGTTATGATAACCTGTAAATATTCCATCTTGGAAATGTTTGTCTACATTCTCATCTCTGTACGGTGTAAAGGTAATTCATTTACATATTGGAAAACAAATTAATGGCATCCAAAATTAGTAGTATAATTCAAATTTGTTTGGCACGGTTATTACAATGTTGCAGTAACTATTGCAACAATATTTTGTATTTTTAATTATGGGTATATTGCAAGAACATAGCATTATCCTCATGTGCACTAAATAAAATAGATAGTGTAGCATTTAAGGATTGTCCTAGCTTGACATACCACCATTTGAGAAGGTTTTCAATTCATCATTTGCATATTTAATTAGCCATGTTCCAAAATTGTTCTTAGACAACCAAAGTGAGGGGTGATGTTATCATATCAATCCAGGGATTTGGAATACGATACCAACTTCCCGATTCAAAAACATTTGGGTGAAGATAATGTTTTATAAACTACCTTTGTCTCATAATCATTCACTGTGTGGAAATAGTTCACAATAAACACACCTAACACACAACTAGGAGTATTGTTGTGGAACAAATCCTAGCCATTGTAGTAGTAATATTTGTGATTATTATGGGCATCATTTAGATAATAACAATGAGCCAAAGAAGGTTAAGAGGGAGATCACATAACACTAAAACCACAGACTAGGCTAGTACTAAAGTATGGGAGGTTTCTACCACATCAACCCAAGGACTTGTACCCCAAAGCCAACTTCGAGCTTGGAAAAACTTTTCCCTATAAATCAGCTCTACAAGATGGAGAATTGTAACTTCTTTGCATCTTTCCATATCAAATGAATGCCAAAATGTTCAATCCTTTTCCTATTAGCATATAGATCATGCTTCAAAATAAATATCTTAAAGGTACTCTAAAAGAACCAACTCATCTTCGAAAAGTTAGACCTACCAATTAACAATTTCACTATAAGACAAAGTCCATAGAGTTTGGAACATTTATATGGGGAAAATGTTTTGGCCCTACACTTGAGACTTCATGTAGAAGTGTAAATAATTAGAACATATAACAAATGCTTAACTAAACCAACATTCAGAACTGCAATCCCATCATTTTGAGAAATAATCAAGCAATCTTAGTGCAAACAAAAGAGAAATATTTGCAATATGGGGATAAATACTTACAATGCACATCATCCATGTGCTTCACTATCTTTGATGGACTTTCAAAAACCTTCCCACAACATGGCTTTGGGAAAGGATAATTCTTCAATTCTCTGGATTGCAGATTTAGACTCTTCCGTGAATCGCCTCTCTCTCCATGTCGCTTCACATGACATTTCAAATTAGACATAGATGATAAATGCAGTTTGAATTCCTCTTTGGGGAACACAAACAAATTTCCTTCATGCTTTTCCATGTGTTGATTTAAATGGTCCTACCTCTTGTAAGTGTAAAAGAAACCATCTACTGGGTAGACAGGTGTTCTCTACAAAAACAAAAACAAAAACAAAAAGTAATTACAAACTTAATAAATATTAAAGTGGCATATAAATTGTTGAAGATTCCATCCATTAATAATATGTTCACACACACATCAAGTTTAATAATTTTTTGGGGAAATATTTTTGAATCCCCTTGTGATTGTTGTCTTTGTGGAACCCTTTTAATTGCAATCTTCATCAATAACAAAGTGGCATATTAATTTTTGAGGATTTCATCCTACAACAATATGATCACACATGTGACACGCCATTGGGAAATGTTCAAAGACTGTCATTTTGACCAATTGTGCAGAAGAGAAGCAATAAATGACAAAATAGAATAAACCAACCTGTAATTGCGGGAAAAAATGTATGATAGTGATGAAGCGTGAGTGAGTAGAAGGAAGAAGGAACTTCTCAAAGGGTCACCCCACCTGGTACTAATCCATGGACACCCTACCCTCCCTTAGCACCATGGAGTTCATATGGGATTATGTGCACTCACACATGTAAACACATAGCTCTTCCAAGGTAGTCTCCTCCCTTGTACTAACCTGGGTTACAAACATCTTGTAGAAAAGATATTGAATAACACCATTGCAGGCACACATTGACATTAAAAGCACCATTGATGGTACACATTGAAATTTAAACCACCATTGATGGTACACATTGAAATTTAAACCACCATTGTAGGCACACATTGAAATTAAAACTAAGATTGCAGATGTACAAAAAAATTAAAACCACCATGCCAACCATCCATTAAAATTAATATCACTATTTTAGACACCAATTAAAATTAAAGCTACTATTACAGAATCCTATTTAAATTAAAACAACTATTATGGAAATCTATTAATATTATGAAAATTGTTACAAACACTCAGTAAACCTAAAACCACTATTGCAAACACGTTGCACACAAACCTAGAAAGAGATACACTTTCTGAAAAAATGACCACATGGAAATGTGACACCCCAAAAGATTAGGAAACAGTTAAGTGCTAAATTTTTAAAATATATTAAATTGAAGAAAATTATTTAGAATATTAAAATGATGTACACATACAACAACTTAAAAAAAAAAATCATTTATATATTGAACACCATGTAGCATTACATTATGCAATGTCCAAAATTTACCTTATAGATTATACTATATGTGCCAAATATAAATTGAGCTACAAAAAATTCACTTAGCTCTCAAAATTTGAAACAGTAAACCTGAAGTCTCCTAAAACTTAAGGTTAAAATCCAATGAAAATACCCAAAATGTCCTTCTAGTCCAAACCACCCTCAACAATATTCCACAAATTCCTAACAACCACAAAAATTTTGAATTTGGATTTCCAAACAACCACTATTTCAAACACCAATTAAAATTAAAGCCACTATTACAAAATCCTATTTAAATTAAAACGACTATTGGGAAAATATATTAATATTACGAAAATTGTTACAAACACTATGTAAACCTAAAACCACTATTGCAGACACGTTACACAAACTTGGAAAGAGATGCGATTTCTGAAAAAAATGACCACTTGGAAATGTGACAGCCCAAAAGATTAGGAAACATTTAAGTGCCAAATTTTTAAAATATATTAAATTGAAGCAAATTATTTAGAATATTAAAATGATGAACATATACAACAACTTCAAAAACAAATCATTTATATATTGAACACCATGTAGCATTACATTATGCAATGTCCTAAATTTACCTTATATATTATACTATATGTGCCAAATATAAAATGAGCTACAAAAAATTCACTTAGCTCTCAAAATTTGAAACAATAAACCTTGAGTCTCCTAAAACTTAAGGTTAAAATCAAATCAAAATACCCAAAATGTTCTTCTAGTCCAAACCACCCTCAACAATATTCCACAAATTCCTAACAACCAGAAAAATTTTGAATTTGGATTTCCAAACGACCAACATACGGTGACATCAGAGTTACAGACATGATACAGATGTTACAATCTATTCAATACTGGTTTTTAGATTGCACCTCACTTCTCTCAGTGCAATGGTTATTAATTCACTCACATTATATTTATTGCTGGGCCATCATATCATGACATGAATGTTACAGACATGGGACAAACATTATAATATCTTCAATACTAAGATGTAGAATGCACCTCGCTTCTTGTGCAATAACTTTTAGTACTAAAGTAACCCTAAAATGACACCTCTTTCTAATAATTTCTCGCTCAACATGTAACTTTACAAGAAGGCTATAATTTAAAAAGAATTTGGTTAGTATATTACCCTTTTGATAGATTATAAAAAGGCCAAGGGATTTTTCCTTTTATTTTAACTTTCTTCCCTCACTTTCCAACAAGATAAAGGGTTGTGAGGAGCAGTGAGTTATGAACAAAAAGAAGTTTCAACCTCTTCATTTCCTGCAGTGAACTAGAGCAGCATACAAATTTGTCAAAACATAGGAATGTTGGCTAGAATGTTGTGATAGCATGTCTCCTCCCCCTTGCATATGAACATCAACAGTTTCTACACCCATAACAATTAAATTTCAAGTGTCTGGTCTGCAATTCCCTTGAAATTCAATACTTCACAGGCCACTTGTAACTCTTATACCATCTCCAAAGTCATGGCACACAAGCACAAGATAGAACATGAGAGAAGAAACAATTTTGCACACAAATTGATTAACTTTTCATTGCACAATAAAATTCATTTATATTATGATATTTGTTTCAAATCCAGTTGTTGAATATAAGGATCACTACTACATATGACCAAATTTTCCATGGTTTTTTGTTTCTATTGCCACACATATCCGTTGCACTTTCCACGAAGGCAAACAATTTTTTTCGTGGAACTTTTTTCATCGCTATATCCACGCATTTATTTTTTCGTGGAAACAACGATGAAATCAAACTGCCACATGTCACCATATTAAAAAGAGGCATACTTTTTTCTAACAAAAAAATTGTGGCAATAGCGACGAAAAAGCGTGGCAATAGCGACGAAAAAAGTGTGTTAGAGTAAAAACCCCACCACTGGCTTGCGACATAGATGCCATACTTGCGACGAAAAAGCATATAAATTAGGGACAAAATATTGTCGCAATAGCAACGAGCAAGTGTGGCAGAGTAAAAAAACCTATCAATATCTTGCGACGCAGATGGCATACTTGTGACGAACTATCGTCGCTATTTCCACGCCTTCTATAGGTTTTAAAAAAAAAATGATAGTTTTCTTTGCTTTCTAAGAAATCTCCTATCACATCCTTTTGTGTGGATAAGGAAATCTCGATTATGATTTTGAAACACAATCCTATATGAGGGCATATACTATCTCATTTTCCAACATTAAATAGGCAATCTCAAGATTATTAGCAATTTTTTTGTATTTAACTATCACTGGAGAATCAATGAGAGCATCATTAAGTTTCTACATTTTTCTATTTAGAAATGGACTTTAAACAACAAAAAATATTGATTTCGTGAAGATTTATGTCATTGGATTCCGACTAAAAAAACCCATTTTGTAGAACATTTAGACAACGCCCAATTTTCCATGTTGATTTTGAAGTGGGTGTGGGAGCATCTCAACTCCAAATTCTCACACCTACCAATGTTCTCGCCATCCATTTGAATTTTCCATGTTGATTTTGAAGTGGGTGTGGAAGCATATCAACTCCAAATTCTCACACCTGCCAACGTTCTCGCCGTCCATTCGAAGAACCGTGGAAATTTTGGTCATGCATATTGAATATAGCTAGTTTAAGGCTATGTCGATCACTCAGCCTACAAAGCAAAGGAACAATTATTGATCAAAGATAACCCTTCTTTATATAATTCCAAGGTTAGGAGAGAATTAATGAGCCTAATATATGTTTTCTTATCAAGCTATTGATACATGGGCACATAGGTAGAACCCATATATGTTACAATCAACCAATTTGATTGCGCTAGTATTGGAGCAAGAGTTGCAACAATGTCCAAAATGTTCAAAATATAGGTAATGGTCATGTAGTAATAAGAGAAGGCAATTAATATGAAAAGTACAATGCAAATATATCTAAAGTTCAAACCATTAAAAGTTATTAAAACCATCTTCATATATGCAACAAGTTCAAGAAAGTTTGATGAAGTAGCACGATACTTCTATCTGGTGACACACAATGACATGTGAACTGTTGATTTGTTAAGTTGAAGCACAATTAGAAGTATCTCGAATCATGTTCCTTGCAAATATGAATGGATACAATCTGTCACTGTAAGGTCATCAATTCTTTTCTTTCCTAAAACACATGTTACAACGTACTATAAACAATGCAAAGTGAAGGAACCTTGAAGCGAGATAGACTTAGGGAAGCATGACATTGAGAAGCCAATAAACCTAGGAAAATGTGAGAAGGAATATGGCACTTATGACTTAATTCAAAGGAATCTGGCACTTATGATTTAATTCTTCGATGTTGTAGAGCCATAATATATTTTTGGACATGAATATTATCATTATTTTTGACAATTTTCATTACTTATTGAAACTCAACAAAAAAAAGACAATCTACAAATTAAGTTAATTAAATATTCAATTATTTTCGAACTTTATCACCAGTAGCAAGAGGTTAATAACATGTTCTCCTTGCTCAAGGGACTTTTGGAGACATTGTGGGACAAGATTGGATGACATAGACCTAATTTTCAAGACAATGAAGATGCACATACACAACTACAACAAAGAGCTAGTTTGTCTTATCATTTTTGAGAGAGCCAAATGTTATGTCCATTTTACGCTTTTGTGCATTTAAGCATAAATCCATTGCAAAAGCATCAAATTAAAACATAGTCAAAGAGTTACTTGTTCCTTCATTAAATCAAATGCTACATATTAGAAATAATTCCATTATAGGAAATAGTAGAACACAAAGGGTTACTACTTGTTATTATGGTAATTGGAAGGTCTCTACATGATCAGCCCCATGTAAGATGGATGAATGTGCAGTACATGCTTTCTCAAGGGAAAACAATGCATGATTATCAATAAATAACACTTCTAAAATGCATGGTAAAAAGCATAGTTATCTTTGAAGAAGTCTGTGAATGCTTTTTGGACATGGGAATATTTTTAGAGCCTAACATATTCATTGATCCATTATTAGACTTGGGGTTTTATGCTCATAAGTTGAAAAGGAAAATTTCTTACATAATCTCAACAAAACTTCCAAGTCAAATCTTGTGAATCTAGTAAGCAATCAAAAGAGTGGATGAGCTAAAACTATTTTGAGTATTTTATTGAGCATGGTGTACTAATACAATGGGCTATCTATTGGATAGAAAAATATTATAGTTGATAGAAACAACAACAAAAAATGCCTTAGAAAACCAAATTTATTGTTAATGTGCAATGGCCTCTCGATTGAACCAGGGTTGTTGTGAAACACCCCTCTTCCCTCCTAATAGTGGAATGAATTTGGGGTGATCAACTTGAAGATTATTCACTTAATAAGTGCACCACTCTAGGTCAATAAATGCTTATACTAAAAGAAATCTTGTGAAGGGAACAAGTTAACTCCTCCACTCTATATCAAGGTGCATAAAATGAATGGAGCAAGCTCGAATTAAAAGAAATCTTGAAAAATTTAACTCCTCCACTCTATATTTATATTGCCACACATATCCCTCCAAGAGGTCAATTAGTTGAGTTGGATAAGAGTGTGCTAGGCCTCCAAAGGGCAAGTGTCTTCAATCACCACCAAACCCTATCCCTATGGTGATGTCAAGCCCTCAAAGGTGACGTTTTGGCCTCCAAAGGCAATTTGTTTGGATTGTAGGGGATAGGTGAGATCCTCCAAGGTGCCTCTTAGGCCTCCAAAGGCATGTCATCATCATCCGATGTGTGGGCCCTAGTATCCAACCTGTGGGCTTCAAACCCTAAGGAATCCCAAGCTAGACGTGTTCTTCCAAATATATCCACCAAACAAGGTCCTGCAAATGAATACGCCCTCCAAGGATCTCAATTCAAATGATTCATGATGAGTAAACCAAATCAATAAAAGAGCCTCCATTTCTTATCCATTTTTCTTGTGTACTAGGTACCCATAGAAGGATTTGATTCTTGTCAAAACTAAAATTCCCTACAATGTGGAACATTTACATCTTCGTCTTTACACAACCACATCTTATTCCCTTCAACCATGTGTAAGGACTCTTGAAAATTTGTTAAGCCCTAATATTTTCTCATTACCCCTTAATTGGGGCATATTACATTAGTAATGTTATTTTATTTATGTCAACTTTATTCCATTAGTTGTAATTATACCTTCTAGTCTCCTATATATACCAAGGAGACATTTTCATTTGGAATCATCTTGTACTTGAACATTTATGTGGGGTAAAAGGAGGTTTCCCCCTTGACGAGGATTATTATCTGAAATTATATCTTTTTCAAGGCATTGAGTACTTATTCTAAGGTTTTTCTATTCTATATTGATATTTGGTTCTTAACATATGGTATCAGATCTCAAGGTCTTAGGGTTTCGCTGCTATATCTGACACACCTTGGAATTTTCTCTATAACTTGTTTTATACAATGTTTCAGAAGGAATGAATTGAAGGATATTTAATGTATGGATCAAGGTACGTTGGGTTAAAATTTTAGCTCATGATGTCTTATACTTTCGGAGATACATCCTGTGCAAGATAGGGTTCTAGAATCATCCTGAACTGAGTCATTGCGGAATTTTCACTATAAATTTTTTTAGGTAACGTTTCAGACCCTGAACTCTGAAGGCTATTCACAAAAATTAGTAAGGTATCTATGGTAAAAATTTCAGATTCTGGGTCATCTTACATTTGTAGATACACCCTATGGAAGATAGGGTATCTGACTAGTCTCAAGAAGGTGTTCTAGTTAAAACAATCATAACTTCTTCCTAGAGTATCCAAATTGAGTGAGAATAGTTTCATTGGATAGTGGATAGT
>CBVK0100048913.1:0-12291 GCA_900067695.1 Picea abies
CAACTACTATAGTTACATTTGAACATATGTACATATATATAGTGTGTTTAGTAATTAGTTAGTTATTTCTCTCTTGTATTCGTTTCTTTTAGGATTCTTAGATTGGCTAATGGAGCCATTAAACCCGTCAGAACGAGTTACACCAAATGGCTTGGGTTATTTAGACAACCTTGGACTGGACTCGCTCTTCCAGTTGACGGACGGTCAATTTCACCCGTCAACAAGTTGTTACTATATTTAACATTTACATCCTGAGGCACAGCGAGTGCATTTCCATGGTCACCCTGGATAGATGTAGCGAGTGATTTTCCACAGTCACCTTGGACAAAAGTTGACACAATAAATCAATCAACAAAAGTTACGAAATTCACCTGTAACATTTAAAAAATGAAATATTGCAGTAATATTAGAAAATAAATAATGAAATTTCATAAATTGAGTTGTTGTAGTCATAAATTGTTACTATATTTAACATTTACCTGCTGAGGCACAATGGGTGCATTTCCACGGACACCCTGGACATATGTAGAGGGTGATTTTCCATGGTCACCCTGGATAGAAGTTGACACAATAAATCAATCAACAAAAGTTATGAAATTCACCTGCAACATTAAAAAAATGAAATATTGTAGTAATATCGGAAAATAAATAAGTTGTTGTAGTCATAAGTTGTTACTATATTTAGTATTTACATGTTGAGGCACAACGAGTGCATTTCCACGGTCACCCTGGACAGATGTAGCGTTTTATTTTTCACAGACACCATGGATAGATGTTGACACAATAAATTAATCAACTAGAGTTATGAAACTAATTGTAACATTTAAAAAATGAAATATTGCAGTAATATCAGAAAATAAATAATGAAAAATGAAATATATGCAGTAAAAAATTGAAATATTGCAGCGATAAATTATAACAATGATTAATCAAAGGCTGAGTTAAATGGTATGTAATATATTTAACCCCATAGTCGCACCCCCTCCATCTATTCGATTTAAGTTGTAATCGATCAACAACTCTTCACCTGGAACTATTGTTTTTGTTGCGCATACAAATATACAATTTCCTTCGCGTCCCTCAAATATGCAATTCGGTTTCTTAGTTGTTGCCACTGGTCATGTACTGTTTATAAAGCATGAAATGTTTCCATAATCTTTTGGCCTTCCGTCAATATACATAGTTTCCCCTTTATTTTGATTGTTATCTACTAGTTGTATATAATTTGCGGCAACTCCGTATCTCTGCATACTTCGCGTATATCAAACCAACATCAACTAGTGATTGTATTTGTATAATGGTCTAATATACTCCATCAATTCATTTACAGTTCCATAGCTGACTTTTATGCCATCCATAGAAAATAACTCCAATCCATGTAAGGATGAAGGAGCAATGTGATACATCCTCCCACTGATGAAGAAATCTGTGTCCACTTCAGGTAGCTCCTTAGGTTCCCATCATTGCAATAGATTTCTATACCTCAAGGGAAACTCAATGTCACCTATGCTATAAACATCATAATTACATGACCCTCCATTGGCAATAAAAAATTACATGCGTATACAAAATCTTTTCCTTACCTTTTCAGATCTAGTTGATCTAGAACTGTAGATCTAGTACAACACCTCTCACTTTCAACCTCTCTTAGTATATCTTGATCATCATTCATAGAAGATAGATTCGACAGATACCTATTTGGTGGTACCTACACTCGTTAAAACAAGAAGATAACTTATCGTGCAAATATAAGTTTGTGGTACCAACAATACTCGAAAAAATGAGAAGATAAGTTAGCGAGCAAATATTTAGGGAACCCATGTTTTGCTTGGAGAATATACTTGATTCTATTTTATGTAACAAACTTATTGGGGTCCTTGTTTACTTGATTCATATCATACATGGCATCCCATTATTGTTATCTTGGTATGCTTTGGGGTGTGAGTCATCTCTTTTATAGAATGGCATTAAAGTCCCAACATTAGAGGTGTATGAAATTCATTAGGATAGAAAGAGGCATTAAAGTCCCAACATTAGGCTTGGGAAATGATGTATATAGGGTGATGGATTTGTCAACTATTTTGGGTGAAACAAGGTGCTATGATTACACACTAAGGAGGTCCTCCAAGTGAAGTTGTTGCATGGATAGAGTGTTGGTAAGCATGTGCAACATAAGAAAATTGTTTCCATCCCAGGAACCAATTGGTCCTAGTAGAAGGAGGTCATTCACACATCCTCTTGTGGAATTGCGTAAAGTCGCATGTTGCATAAAGTTGCATAGTTGCATAAGTTGCATGTTGCATAAAGTTGCATAAAGTTTCATAAGTTGCATGTTGCATAAAGTTGCATAAGTTGCATTGCTCCATAAAGTTGCATAGTTGCATAAAGTTGCATAAGTTGCATAGTTGCATGTTGCATAAAGTTGTGTAGTTGCATAAGTTGCATAGTCGCATAAGTTGCATAGTTGCATAAGTTGCATGTTGCATAAGTTCCATAAAGTTGCATAAGTTCCATAAAGTTGCATAAGTTGCATGTTGCATAAAGTTGCATAAGTTGCATAGTTGCATAAAGTTGCATAAGTTCCATAAAGTTGCATGTTGCATAAAGTTGCATAAAGTTGCATAAGTTGCAAGTTGCATAAAGTTGCATAAGTTGCATTGTTGCATAAAGTTGCATAAAGTTGCATATTTTCATAAAGTTGCATAAGTTTGCATAAGTTGCATAGTTGCATAAAGTTGCATAAGTTTCATAGTTGCATGTTTCATAAAGTTGCGTAGTTTCATAAAGTTGCATAAGTTTCATAGTTGCATAGCTTTCATAGTTGCATAAGTTGCATAAGTTCCATAGTTGCATAAACTTGCATATAGTTGCATAGTTGCATAAAGTTGCATAAGTTGCATAAAGTTGTGTAGTTGCATAAAGTTTCATAAGTTGCATAGTTGCATAACTTTCATAGTTGCATAAGTTTCATAAGTTGCATAAGTTCCATAGTTGCATAAACTTGCATATAGTTGCATAGTTGCATAAGTTTCATTGTTTCATAAGTTGCATGTTTCATAAAGTTGCATAAGTTCCATAAAGTTGCATACAGTTGCATAAGTTTCGTAGTTGCATAAAGTTTCATATAGACCAAGACTCCTACATCCTGGATTTTTTCCACTTTTGAACATATAAGCATTGAAGCATCTAGAGAGAGAGAGAGAGAGAGGAATAACTTTGTGGAGTTCTCCCCTCTCCCTCAGATTCCCAAATGGGGGATGATATTAACTTCCTACTAATCATGCATGGTTGGTAGCCCCAAAGGACTTTGTGGGTTTTCATACTATGACCTCCCATTAGAAATACACCTTTGGTGATATGGCCAAACCAACTGAGTTATACCTTGGGGCTACATAAATATGGACATGGATAACTTCAATATCTACATGGGCCAATGGGATGCCAAATATATTGATCTATAAACTCTTGTGTTTCAGGAAAATCAAGGAAGGTTATGTGTTATCACCTCCACTCCATGCCATTTCTAAGATCGATTAGGTGATGATGGGACTTTGTAGGGATTGTGAAGTAACTATGTGTGATAACCATGAGGAGATAAGGGTGGACTCATGGAATATTTCCAATTTTAATCCAATGGAGGACCTCCTAAGCTACCCCCTACATCAAATATTATTTGCATTGAATGGTGATGGGGAGTGGAATAAACAAGGAAAGCATCCTAATGGGTGTGCATATATGCTTGTAAAACATGTGGATAAACAAAAGTCCCCTCTATTGATATTTTTTAGAGTGATTCATATTCAAAGAAGGACAAGTACTCCCTGCCAAGATGTAACACAATATACCTCCCAAGATCATGTGAAATAAAAAAGGTCAATGATGTTGTAGAGGATAGAGGAGGGGGTTTGGAAACTGAGACTAGAGATACCATTCAAAAGTGTCAAGGAAGTAAGTAGTGTATACAACTATCTAAGGAAGAAGCAAAGGTTGAGGTTAATAGGGGAAGTAGAGATCAATAAAAAAGGCCCTTAGAATAGGGATAACCTCATTAAAGAGGAAGTAATGATTTATGTGTCCATAAATATAATGGGTTTGGAAGCACCTCTTAAACACAAATCCTTGAAAAGAATGGTCCAAAATTATAAGTAGATGTTCTCTTTGTACATGTGGCTATGTTAAATAACAAAGATGTAGTGGGATCACTCTAGCTATACTAAAAGGGTGGAATTTTGTTGTGAATAGTGCTATAGGTTGATCAGGAGAATTGGTAGTTGGATGGAGGTAGTCATGCAAGATATAAAAAAAAAAAACATATTTTTTGTATTCTACAATAATGTGCACCATTTATATGATTTATTTGAAAAAATAAATTAATTTTGAAAATCGATATGGGTCGTGTCATAAAATAAAGGATCAATGGATAAAAATCTTGGGTGAGACCTCCTTCTTAGAACACATAGCTACATGAGGGGATCTAAATTTGGTATTGAGAAGAACAAATGTATGTGGATATGAGGGAAGACTTCATGCCTTGGCTAGTTTTTTAACACTTATTTGACGAAAAGGGCATAGTGGATGTAAAACCTTAAATATCAAACCTACCTAGAGGAATAAAAGGACAAGCATGAAAACCATTGGTAAAAGGTTTGACTAATTTCTTGTTTTAGATAGTTTCTCCACTTAGCTTGGGAGATACATAACGGGGGTTGGAGTTGATGTAAATTAATACCACTTTCAAATTATTCTTCAACGTAAATCAAATGAAAAAAAATCCCTCGGTTCCATACAAATTCAACTCATATCAGCTCAAGAATGAGGAATAAAGGGAAATGATAAAAAATGAATGGGTTGCAATTATAGGTTAAGTGAATACGCTATGCCAAGTTTCCTTGACAATTTGAAAAGGACCAAATCCATCTCAAAAGATTGGGCAAATTCCCAAAATACCCAAAACTATAGATAGATGGGAAGCTTGAGTTGATTTATGGGACCTAAAATAGGGAACCATGTTAGGAAAAAACAAGGAAATGATAGATCAATTATAAGGAGAATGAAAAAAAATGATAGTTTAGGATCAATCCTTATGGAGAAAAAAAAGAGCAGGGATGTATGGTTAAAAGAAGGGGATGATAATACTAAGTTATTCCACATGTATTCCTAATATAGAAAATAACATACCATATATAGGATATATAAGACAAGAATTAACTTGTACACATTATACTAAATGGGATGAACAAGAGTGAAGTAGAGAAATACACAATAATTTTTCATAAGGAATATTCTTTTAGCCATCTCCAAATTTAATAGGATAACCACTTATGAGCATAATGAAATATTATTAACCCCTATTTATGATGAAGAGATAAAATATGCCCTTGCTTACTATCAAAATCATAAATCCTATAGGCCAGATGGTTAATCCATAAAAGTTTACAGGAGTTGCTACAATGTAATAGGAAAAAAATTGCTTGGTGAAGTACAAGAATCTTGAAGGAATGAGAATATTTTTGGCCGTGTTAAATCTATATTCATAGCCACCATACCCCAAAAATAAAACCCACCATCCTTTAATTCATATAGGTCCATTTCCTTTCCATTTTTTTTTATGAAATTATAGCCAAGAACATTGCAAGAAGGTTCAATCCCATCTTGTCTAAGTTTCAATCCCATCTTGTCTAGGGTCGATGGGTACAAATATAGGAGTAGATGATAATAAAGGGTTTTGACATTAAATATTGGTGTTAGAGAGATATTTCCCATTTTATAGTGGATAGAAGAAGGAATTGACCTTCCATACAAAGAAAGGAATTATAACTTCTATGCATAGAGACGAAGACATCGTTTTTTGTCTAGACTCAAAGATAAATTCAAGATACCAAATTGAATGAGGAAAATAACTTTTTGGTCATAGTATAGATCAAGGGAGCCACTTCTTAAGAAGTGTAGATTTTGTGGAAAGGGAAGAGGAGTTGTGATCTATTGTTAGAATCCACTATATAATCACATAAGAACTTGAAGAGAACCCTTTGCAAATGGATTTATTTGTAGTTTGATAATGGAAAGTAGAGCCTAAGATTAAGAAGGGAATATTCGAGTAGGTAGTGATGAAGAAATTCTAGAATATGTGGATAGAATTGAAGTTTCCTTCTATGTGAAATAAAGAATTTGATATTTCAAGCAAAGATTGGATTCATTCCTCCAAGTTATTAATTAACTAGGTGGCAACGATTCTCAATAATCAATGGACATTGTTGAGAGAAGATAAAACTTCTGGAAAATATGTTCGTAAAAGCTCCATGAGAGCCTTGGTAATTGTAACTAATTACATATTGAGTTAACAAATGGAGCATATTCTTCTAGTTGGATTTTTCCCATAGGGTTTCTCCAAGGTAATTATCTATGTACTATCATGTCTAAGTGTAGTATTTCTTGCACCAAGATCATTACATTTCCAATACTAAGATACCATTCTAATGGCACCCATATCCCACTCTAAGGATATTGACCTCCTATAGAGGGCATTTTTTGTGGTTTGTAGCATTGTGCATGGTCATTGGTCCCTAGAATATTCATCTAGGTCTTATGGGCCTCCCCAACCATTATCAAGGCCTTTAGATCCATCCCTATTGTCTAAGGCATTATAATAGAAACCATCTAAGAACACTGACAAACTTGATGGATTCCAAAGTCAAGGTTTGATAAATCGCATTTGTAAGAGATAATATAATAGAGACATTATTACCTCATGGTTCCCTATTATATTGCTTGATGTGTCTTCGACCCTTATCTAAGTGGTGAGCACTAACTACCTATTGTGAGGCATGTGCTTCCATACACTTATTATAAGGGTGTGTGACCACCCATGATAAGAAAACAAACTTTATGATTTTTCCTAATCAACATCACATTTATGAGTGTGTGTTCTCCCCTGAGGGGAAAACATGTCACTTTTTTAAGAATTCAAACCCTGGTGTGTACAAGAACAAACCCTAGTTTTTATTAACTCATTTTACCTCTCATGACCACTGTGTCTTATAATATATTAGCTAAAGTTGTAACTTTAAGAAAGAAGTGTGTTTCTTGTCAGATTGTTAGACCTAAACAAAAAAAAATCATTCAAGGTAGGCCAATTCGTGACACCATGTTGAAAACCCATTAAATATTTGTTGAATGGGAAAAGAGATTTGGAAAAAGAATTTCTCTAATATTAAATTTGACTAGGTTTATGATAGGGTAGATCGATTCCCCATATGGTAGATCGATTAATGATATTTTATGTCAAGAAGAAATATTTTGACAACATCTCGTTCGATGGAAACATCAATAATATTAAGTATGGAAATTTAATCCAAGGTATCTTCTTCAAGTCAGAGGTGTTGTTGGTAGAGATGAATCAAAATGATCAATATTTCCAAAGGGATAGAGTATAAGGGAATGATAGTATTGGAGTAGATAGACCTAGGGTGAAATTAAATAGTAGATCCATTATGGAGGTTATCCTAAGGAATATATAAAAAGGTCATGGCCTCTAATAATTTATCATCATTAGGAAATATCATGGTCGAAAAAGTAGGACCCGACACTTTTTCACATAGGGAGTGAAATTAGATTTGTTACCCTTAAGGATAAATTTCCAGTTTTAATCTATCTCCCTAAGTCATGAAAATGAGTCAAAGGCTCATTATTTATGGGAGTTGATATTAAAAAAATGGTGGAAGTGGCCACATAATTCCATTGTGAAGGGGGTTTTTCCAACTAACTAGTAGGTATATACTATATATGTATTATCCACTAAAAGTGATACATTATCTTCGGTCAAATTTGGTTGTGGGTCATAATATTAGCATTGACTGATAGTGACAATGAATCTAAGATGGCACACTTCATACCATGTCAGAAAACCAGTGATGCAACTCACATTGCGAATCTGTTTTTCAAAGAAGTCATTCGACTTCACGGATTACCAAGGAGCATAGTTTCGGATCAAGACACCAAGTTCGTGGGACACTTCTGGAGAACCTTATGGAAAAAGTTAGGAACAAACTTGTCGTTCAATTCAGCTTATCATCCTTAGACGGATGGATAGACAGAAGTTGTGAATAGAAGTTTGGGAGACTTACTGAGGAGCTTGGTGACAGAACACCACAATCAATGGGACAATATTCTGCCACAGGCGGAATTTGCTTATAATGATTCAATCAACAAAAGCATAGGGTAGAGTCCATTTCAAATTGTTTATGGGATGTAGCTAAGAGGATTTTTGGAACTGAGAGATTCAAAAAAGAATATAACTAGGAGTGATAGTGTAGAGGATTTTGCAGAAGCGATGAAGGAACTTCACAGTCAGGTGAAGGAGCGATTGCAGAACTCGAGCCAAGAGTATAAGCACAGAGCAGATCAACACAGGAGACAACTTCAATTTGAGGTTGGTGATTTGATTCTGGCACATCTGAGAAAGGAAATATTCCCAAAGGGGACATATAACAAACTGAAGATGAAGAAGATCAGACCATGTAAGGTCTTGAAGAAATTTGGGGCAAATGCTTATGAGATTGAATTACCCGATGGGATTGAAATTTCTCTGATATTCAATGTCTCAGACTTGTACCCATACAAAGCTAAGGAAGCAGGGACAAGTGATGAACAACCATAGGTTCAGTGGACTAAACAGATGTCAGTTGCAGAGAAGCCACAGATGGAAATCATACTGGACAAAAGTGTTAGCAAGAAGACCAGAAGAAAGGAATACTTTGAATACTTGGTCAAGTGGAAGGGACATCTAGTTGAAGATGCCAGCTGGGAGAATGAAGCAGAGATCCAGAAGCATGGAGAGACCGTGCGAGAGATTATGGACAGGAGCCCATGAAAATTTTCAAGCGACAGAGTATGATGCAGGAGCCTTGCCAACATCAAGCAAGCGTGGGGCAACGCCAACGCATTTTGGCATGTGATAAATTGTTTGAATGTTTTTGAAGTGGATACGCCAAACATAAATGAAATAGTTAAGGAAGGGTGTACTTCCATATTGTAAACATACCTTGAGCGTCCCGCTCTCGTCTGTATTTGGTAAAGGCATTTATGTTAATGAATGTAAGTAGGTAGACTTGAATCCTTAGATTAGACATTTTTAGGAGCCGGAGGGAAAACGGATATAGACACCCTCACTTGTATCATTGTAATATTAGCAACATTATGAGCATAGACCATAAAATAGAGAGCAGAGAGCTATTGTTGAAACCACCCATGTACAGAGATTTGAATTAATAGAAAGAGCTTTGATTCAAATTCATGGTATCGTATTTGTTCTCTGTGTATGCATGTTGAATGTTATGCTCATGGATGTTTACTTTCTATTATACATTTTCTTTATATGTTGTGTATATGATTTCATGCTTTGTGTTTGAAGTTTGAGAGAGAATAGAGAATGAGCTTCAATTGTTTCTCTATCTGAGCAAGAGTTTTCCTGCAAGGAGTGCAGTGAAATTGTCCGCAAGGTGTGCATTGACAGAAGTCAGAGTTCATCTCTGAAATTTCAGAAGAGATAACGTTATTCTCATCCTAGTAGAAGTGCAAGTTAAGAACAGGAGTTGTGCAAGGAGTGCATAGGCCGAGTGAAGTCTCAGTGTTTGCAAACTGAGCGAAGTTGTTGAAAGATTGTTGTTGCAGGGAGAGCACAGAGTTGAAGAGGTTCAAATACTTGGAAGTATTTGAAGAGTTTCCACAAGGAGTGCGTGCAGGAGTCTTCTTAAAAGACTCAAGTCGTGGAGAAATCTTAGGAGGTTTAGTACCTTGAAGCGTTCAGAGAGAAGGCACAGCGATATCGTTTTGCGGGTGGACAACTTTTGTGAAAGATCATTTTGTTCATTTCATACAAATCACCAAGGAGGAAGTTAACGGTCGGAGTTCTCAGTGGAGAATTCACGAGGTCCTGGAAGCCATCAGATCTCACAGAGGAGAAAGAAGATTATGGTGCGTGTTTTCTAAGTGTAAATCTTAGGAAAATAGAGTCATAGGATTTGGGCCAACAGGGTCATTGGATCACCCACATATTTCGCATCTCGGGGTTTCGAAAGGTGAAGAGTCGAAAATTTTGTAGCGAGACTTGCAAAATCGTGAAAGACAAAGTCCCGAAATAGAAAAGGAATCTGAGTCGTTTGAGAGAAGGAGGACACGTGTCATGCGATCACCTGTATCAAGGACTCAAATATCGGAGGTCCGAAAGAGAAGTTTTTCAACTTCGCGAGTGGCAAAGTTGTGAAAAGAATCGGGACCGTCCATCTGAGAGTAGACAGGTGGCGTGCTCGCCAACATGAAAGTCAAACTTTGTTGACCATTTTTTGGTTTCATGAGTTGGAGAGTCAAAATTTCAACATTAGGACTTGCAAAATTGCGAGGTTCGAAACTCTGAAAAAGGCAAGAAGTTCAATCGTGGGACCCGCAAAGAAGACGTGTCAAAATTTCACCGTTTTGGCATATCGGAGGATAAGAAGTCGAGACTTTCATCCCAAAAGTCCCAAATTCATGAGTAGAGAAATCTCAAGAGAATCACAGTCATCTATTAGGAGGGGGACAGGTGGTGGAGATCAAGATATCTTGCGTCTCAAAGGTTCGCAGGGTGAGAGCCCAAGGATTGAGCACTCTAAGTCGTGAGAAGTGAAGTCGCAAAGTAATCTAAGTCATCCATCAGAGGAGGACAGGTGGTAGAGATCAGAGTATCTCGCGAACTCGAAGGTTCGTTGGTTGAGAGCCCAAAATTTGGGTGCTCGAAGTTGCGAGAAGTGAAGCCGCGAAGTGCCAAGGTTGCACCTAAGAGGCACGTGGAAAAACCACACGGTGGGCCCTGGAAGTAGACCAGAAGACACATGTCAGACATTCGAAGGAGTCAACATGTCACTGACCTCTCACCTCTTGGGGACTCGAGAGATAAGGGAACAAAAATTTGAGCCTTCGACTCGCAAAGTCGTGAATAACGAGAATGAGAGGAGAAAAGTCAATATCGCCTCTCGGGAGTTCGGGAAAGGAAGGTGCGAAGGTTGGAACTTTGAACTCGCGAAGGTGCGAGAGGCGAAAGGCACTAGTGCTTAGCCTAGCCAGTGGTGGCGCAAGGAGGGTGCTGACAAAGGGAGAGTTGTACCCATTTTGTGATCTCGGGTATCGCGAGATCACAGAGGAAGAGTCGAAAGTCACGACTTACGAACCAGCAAAATCACGAACCGCAAAAAAGAACCTATGGATCGATTTGAAAAAGGGATTCCAGTAGAGAATCTGAAAGAGTCGATCCAGCTCGAAGGGCATACAGAATGATCCTTTGAGACGATCTCGGTCCTGAGGGATGATAGTTCTGCACCAGTAAACCGCTAAAAATAGCAAAATCAGCAAAAAGACGCAGTTGTCGAATCTGATGTGCCCACACACACACATGCAAAGAATATAACACATACCCAACATTCACCCACTTGTTGTTTTCTTTGCATCTAGGGGTCCCAGTATTATATAGTCAACAATCCAAGGCAGCAATGTCCATTGTTACTCTACACCAGGAGAACTTTTATGTGCTTACAGACTTTGTCAATGAATCTGCAACATTCTTCAAAGTGTCAACCTTTTCCAGCAACACCTTCTTTTCCTCAACCATATCTCTCACAAAGTGATACTGAACATCAATATGATTTTTCTTAGAATGATAAGCTGGGTTCTTTGCCAAGAAGATTGCACTCTAACTGTCACCATCTAATCTCACTAGTTGTTGTACCAGCCCAATACCTGAACACAATATTTGTAACCATACTGCTTCCTTGCTTGCATGAGTGGCTACCATGTATTCAGCTTATGTAGCTGAGAGTGAAACTACAGCCTATCTTTTGTTCATCCAATGGATTGCTCCTCCAAATAGGTTAAACACATACCCACTTGTAGATCTCCTGTGATCCAAATCTCCAGCCCAATATGCATCAACAAAGCCATGTATGTCCACCACTATGCCCAATCCTAGTCTTCCTTTGTAGTGCAATCCAAATATTGGTAGTGCCATGCAAATACCTAAAGACCCTATTTACTGTTGTCCAATGCTCCTTCCCTAGTTTTGACATATACCTGCTCAAAACTCCCACTGCATGTGCAATGTCCGATCTAGTAAAGACCATTGCATACATCAAACTGCTGACTGCACTCGCATATGGAACACGAGACATGTCCTCCTCTTCTTCATGTGTCTTGGGACACTGATCCGCAGATAACTTTGCACCAACAGGAATAAGAACCTTAACCAGTTTACATTCCTGCATATTA
>CBVK0100048937.1:0-11026 GCA_900067695.1 Picea abies
GCCAGTACTTTCAAGGCTTCACCCCCATAGTCAGTTATTGGCAAATCAAACTATAATACATTACATTGTCCACATGAATTAGCATGGTAAATCCTATTTTATGATTAATTACAAGCTAAGGGAAACATGGGTGTTACACTCCACCTTGTTATTCACCTTCATGCTCCTATTATCATTTGACATGGTGTTTTCCTTTTGTTTCATTTAGTGTTTCTTCTTCTTTCGTTGTGGCTTGTCTTGGAAACCCCATTTTTTTTGTTAGTGTAAGGGTGTGGCTCAATTATTCATTCCACTTGTCTCAAGGAAGTGGTAAACCCAAAATTTGTTCAAGGTCTCCTCACTTATTCCTTTTGCATGTGTAGGCTTGCTATTTTGGCTTGTGAGTCATCACACAATGGTTAAGTGGTGACCAAGACCTATCCTTATTTTTTTTTTAAAGTGTGTTTATATCAAGTGCTCCCTTGTGGTTTCATTTTCTTCTCCTTATTGTTCACCTTTGTTTCTATCTTCTCATTCCACATGGTGTTTTCCTTGTGTTTTATTTAGTGTTTGGTCTTCTGTCCTTGTGGGTTGTCTTTGCTACATCATATTTTTGACAGGTGTAAGGATGAAATCTCATTTATTCTACACCATTCATCTCAAGGAAGTAGGATGCCTTGGAAATTCGTTCAAGGTATTCACACTTCTTCTTTGTGCATGAGTAGGATTTCCAATTTGGGCTTACAAGTCATCTAAGAAAATATAATTGGTGACAAAGAGCTTTCCCTATTTGACAATTTTGCTGAATTTTTACCAAGCACTCCCTTGTGGTTTCATTGCATCTACCTTGATCTTCTTCTTTGTTGTCATCTTCTTGTTCCACATGGTGTTTTCATTGTGTTTATTTAGTGTTTGGTATTCTTTCCTTGTGTCCTATCTTGGAAACCCCATATTTTTGGTAGGTGTAAGGATAGAAATGTATTTATTCCATTTTACTCATCTCAAGGAAGTGGAAAACACCAAGTTTGTTCAATGTTACCTCACTTCTTCATTGTGCATGGGTGGGCTTGCCAGTTTAGGCTTGCAAGTGATCTCAAGAAGGTTAAGTGGTGACCCAGACCTCTCCTTAACTGAAAAATTTTGTTTTCTTTTTACCAAATACTCCCTTGAGTTTTATTTCCTCTTGTTTTTAAGCTTTGTCTTCCTGTTCTTGTTACGCATGGTGTTTCCCTTGTGTTTCATTTAGTGTTTGGTCCTTTTTCCTTGTGGATTGTCTTGAAAACCCCATAATTTTGGTATGCATAAGGATGACAACTCGTTTATTCCATGCCACTTGTCTCAAGGAAGTGTGGAACCCCAAATTCATTCAAGGTCTCCTTATTTCTTCCTTATGCATGGGTGGGCCTAATTTGGGATTTCCAATTTTCACAAAAAGGTTAAGTGGTGATGAAGAGCTCTCCTTATTTAACAATTTTGTTGTGTTTCTATCAAGTGATCCCTTGTGGTTTCTTCTCCTTTTTCTTGTTGTTCACCTTTGTTTCTATCTTCTCATTCCACATGGTGTTTTCTTTATGTTTCATACAATGTTTGGTCTTCTCTCCTTGTGGCTTTTCTTGGAAACCTCATATTTTTTATAGGTGTTAGGATGACATATTGTTTATTTTACAATAGCAACCATCTCAAGGAAGTGGGAGACCCTATAAATTTATTCAAGCTCTTCACAGTTATTTTTGCATGAGTAGGCTTGCCAATTTGGGCTTACAAGTAATCTAAAAATATATAAGTGGTGACAAAAACCTTTCCCTATTTCATAATTTTGTTGTCTTTTTACAAAGCACTCCAATGTGGTTTCATTGCATCTACCTTCTTTTTCTCCTTTGTCTTCCTCTTCTTGTTCCACATGGTGTTTTCCTTGTGTTTTTCTCCTTTGTCTTCCTCTTCTTGTTCCACATGGTGTTTTCCTTGTGTTTTATTTAGTGTTTGGTCTTCTTGCCTTGTGGCATGTCTTGGAAACCCCATATTTTTGGTAGGTGTAAGAACATAAATGTGTTTATTCCATTATAATCATCTCAAGGAAGTGGAAAAACCTAAGTTTTTTCAAGGGTTCCTCACTTCTTCCTTGTACATGGGTGGGCTTGTCAATTTCGGCTTGAAAGTTATCTCATAAAGGTTAAGTCGTGATCAAGACCTCTCCTTAATTGACAATTTTGTTGTTTTTTTACTAAATACTCCCTTGAAGTTTTATTTTCTCTGCCTTTTTGTTCACCTTTGTCTTCTTATTCTTGTTCCACATGGTGTTTCCCTTGTGTTTCGTTTAGTGTTTGGTCATTTTACCTCATGAATTGTCTTGAAAACCCCATAATTTTGGTAGGCATAATGATGTAAGCTCATTTATTCCATGTCACTTGTCTCAAGGAACTGTGAAACCCCAAATTCATTCAAGGTCTCCTTAGTTCTTCCTTGTGCATGGGTGGGATTTCCAATTTGGGCTTGCAAAATTCCTCTCATAAAAGTTAGGTGGTGACCAAGACCTTTCCTTATTTTACCATTTTATTTTGTTTTTACCAAGTGATCCCTTATGGTTTCATTACCTTCACCTTGTTGTTCAACTTTGTCTTCATCTTCTCATTTTCCAGGGTGCTTGTCTTGTGTTTCAACTAGTGTTTGGACTTATTTCATTGTGGCTTGTCATAGAAACCCCATATTTTTGGTAGGTGTAAGGATAGTAACTTGATTATTCCATTACATCCTCTCAAGGAAGTAGGAACCCCAAATTCATTCAAGGCATTCCCACTTATTCCTTGTGCATAGGAAAGTTTGTCAATTTGGGCATGCATGTTTTCTTAAAAAAGTTAAAATGGTGACCAAGACCTCGCCTTATTTAACAATTTTGTTTTATTTTTACAAACAACTACATTTTGGCTTCATTGCATTCTCCTTGTTGTTCACCTTTTCCTTCCTCTTCTCATTCCTCATGGTGTTTTCCTTGTATTCAGTTGAGTGTTTTCTCTTCTTTCATTGTGGCTTGTCTTCACAACCCCATTTTTTTGGTAAGTGAAAGGATGGAGGCCCATAAATATTCCATGCTACTTTTCTCAAGGAAGTGGGAAACCCCAAATTCATTTGGTCTCCTCACTTTTCCTTGTGCATGAGTGAGCTTGCCAATTTGGGCTTACAATTCATCTCAAAATATTTAATTAGTGAACAAGACCTCCACTTTTTTGACAATTTTGTTGCCTTTTTACCAAGCACTACCCTTTTGTTTCTTTTCCTCTTCTTTGTTGTTCACCTTTATCTTCCTCTTCTATTTCAGCATGGTGTTTTCCTTGTGTTTTTCTTAGTGTTTTGTCTTCTTTCCTTGTAACTTGTCTTGGAAATCTCATAATTTTGGTAGGTGTAAGGATGATGACTCATTTATTACATGCCACTTTTCTCAAGAAAGTGGTAAACCCCAAATTCATTCAAGGTCTCTTCACTTCTTCCTTGTGCGCAAGTGGGCTTGTTAATTTGGGATTGCAAGTCATCTCAAAAAAAATTTGTGGTGAAGAAGGCCTCTCCTTATTTGAATTTCTTTTGTCATTTTACCAATATCTCCCTTCTGGTTTTGTTGCCTCTACCTTGATTTTTTCCTTTGTCTTCGTCTTCTCATTCCACATGGTGTTCTCTTTTTTTAGTGTTTGGTCTTCTTGCCTTCTATCTTGTCATGGAAACCAAATATTTTTTGTAGACGTATGGATGGTGGATCATTTATTCAATGCCACTATGCTCAAGGAAGTGGGAAACCTATTAGCACCCAATGTTTTTGGTAGGCTTGTTGTCACAAGGGCAGACCCAGGGTTCAACGCTATAGCAGTGAACCAAAAAAACCCTAACTACCATCCCTTTTGGCAACACCTGCGAAGCAGATGAAGTCTCACCCAAGGTAGAGAAAGGGGTGGTTGCAAGACTCAAGTGTCTGCAACCTTAGCTGGGACATAGGTCTGTGATTACAACACTTAGCAAGCACTTAGCATAGATCATTCATTAATATTCCACTTAGATATACCCGGCTGACATAACAGAGCTTCGCAACATTCACTTAGGTCTAGGTTATTTTAGCACTTAGCAACAACAAGACAGATCAGATCTAGTATACCAGGCACTTAGCATATTCATACACATCGGATTTAGCATTCATATAAATCTGTAGCACTAAGCATAAGAAAGTCTATCTAATCACATATAAGCACTTAGCAATACAAAACATCTAAGAATAATCACAAAGCACAACACACAGTATTTACATGGTTCACCCCCACCCTAGGGCTACATCCACCAACTCTTATTCTTTATTAGCTTCAATCAATCTGGTTATAGCACAAAGCTATCAAAATCCTACTTCGCATAAGACAGGAGATCTGCACGCACCTCACCAGATCCTCCTTCCTCGAGTAGATCTAGAACAGAGCCTCCTTACAATCTGTGCACTCAACACTTACAACACTTTCACTCAGCCCTGAAAATCAATTATCCCTGCAAATCAATTACATAGATCAATTCTAGCACTCATCCCTTGGAATACTTCTCCCTTACTCACATCGCCTAAATATCTATTTATACATTACAAAAGTGGGCCTAAGTGTGGGTAAACCCACAGGATGACATCCCTTTCCCATTACATATTCCCAAAAACACAAAAAGGACCCAAAAAAGGGAGTCTAGCTTCTGCAATCTCCGCTTCTCTTTGCGCTTTATTTACGAAAGGCTGTCAAAGTCCCAAAAATGGTCAAATATGACCAAGTGTTCCTCAAAACTTGGTCAAGGGACAAAAGGCCCCCAACACTCACCTGTGACTCATCCCGAGTCACTTAAGTTTGATCAGTTCTACCTTGAATGCCTCGAGCTTGGCTCAAGCTGCTTCGACCTATTGTTGTGCCACGACCTCTTACTCGACGAACTCTTGGATGAGTGCATTATTCACTGGACCTTCTAGGCATTGTTGTGCTAAATTCATGACCTGCTCTAGCTCTGTTCCTTGGCTCTCAATCTCTATAAATAGCTGGCATGCCTTATCCTACACAGGTTGAAGTTGTTGAGTTACTTCCATTACCTTTCTCTGGATTGTATGGATTTGTTGTTGGGCGATGCATTGCTCGTGAGACCGCTTCATTCTCTCTACAGGTGATAGGGCCTTTAGCTACATCTGTAGATTTTCAGTTTCATGCTTTGCCTCCTGGAGCTATGACTCCAATTTGTGCAATTTTGGATCTTCGGCTAGGTTCTCATATATCTGCGCAATTCTGCTACTTAACTATTTGCATTCCTCAGTGATTTCCTTAATCCTTTCTACTGTTCTTTGGGTAGTCATTTCTTGTTGGTCACACTCTTTTTGCGGGGTACTTGGTATGGTATGAAGCTCTAATTCCATGACCCATTGTTGAATTTTCTAAATAACTTTAGCAAGTTTAATCACTTGGTGATCTATGGGTTCTTCTGCCTTCTTCTCTAAGCTAATCACAGAGCTAAATGCTTTGTTGACTGCTTCTTCAATCCCGATCTGCTTCACGAGTAGCTGCTCTTTCTCGTTTTGGATCTTCGCTCTGTCTTCTTCAAATTTTTCTTGGAGAGTTTCCTTCTCTTGTTGCACAGTTCGATGTTATTTGATGATTTCCTCCTAGGCTTGCTTTAAGGCCTGGGTGGCCTGTGTTGTTTCTTCCTACGCTTTTCACAGGCGTACTTTGACCCTGTCAGCGATCTTGCAAAGTTGAACTGGTTCATCTCCCTCTTTTGTTGTTCCTTCGGGTAGGGGTGTAGTGGATACTGTGCGGCTAGACTGAACCATTTGTTGGCACAAGGGCAGGCCCAGGGTTCAACGCTTGAGGGCACACCAACAAAACCCTAACTACCAGCCCTTTTTGGAACACCTATGAAGAATATGAAGTCTCACCCGAGGTAGAGGCAGGGGTGGTTGCAAGACTCAGGTGTCTGCAACATTAGCTGGGACACAGATCTATGATTATATTGTCTACAGATCACCTAGCATTGGTCAATCATCAATATTCAACCCTTATTATACTTCGCAGGTGGCATAGAGCATCACGGTATTCACTTAGATCTATGGTATTCCAGCACATAGTAAAACAGATTGGATCCAACACTAAGCATCCTCATATATATTAGATCTAATGGCCATATACATTTGAGAAGCACAGAGCATAAGTGGATACATCAAAGCACCTAGCAAAAGAAAATATAAACACATTGAATCAAAGCATAAAGAATAACACATAGATTTATGTAGTTCAACCCCACCCTGGGGCTACGTCCACCAATTCTTCTTCTTTATTAGCTTCAGTCAATTTGGTTACAACATAGAGCTATCAAAATCCTACTCCACCTAGGAAAGGAGGTTTGTGCACACCTCACTAGATCTTCCTTCCTTGAGTAGATCTAACATAGAGCCTTCTTACGATCTGTGCACTCAGCACTTACAACACTTGCACTAAGCTCTGTAAGTCTCAACACATAGCATGCACAAATCCTCCTACAATCACTTGCACTTAGAATAGAACCACACTACTTACATCACCTATATTCCTATTTATACATTACAAAAGTGGACCTAAACATGGGCAAACCCATGGTGCAACATCCCTTTCCCATTACATTAACCCAAAACCATAAAAGGGGCCTGAAAGTGGACTAAGATCCCATGATCTCTGCTTCACCTGGTGGTCCATATTTGATAGGCTGTCGAAGTCAAAAAATGATCAAATATGACCAAGTGTTCCTCAAAACTTGGTCAAGGGCCAACATGGTGTTTCTGGGTTGCGAAATATGTCTCTAGACAGGCCCCCATACTTAGGAAGACTACTATGTCCTCCAGGTACTCTGGTATAGCCTCAATCATGAACAAGTCTCCATATGGAAGCTGATCATCTATTGCTCTGCCATTTTCCCCTGACTCTAGCCTGGACAGATGATCACGTCCTACATTTCATTTTCCCAGCTTGATGATAAATTCAAAGGATAATTCCTGAAACAACAACTGCCATCTACAAATTCTCCCTTCCAATATAGGTTTGTTAACTAGATATTTCAATGTAGAATGATCAGTACATAATTTGAAATGAGATCCTAACAAATAATGTCTAAATTTCTACAAATCATAAATCATGGCTTGACCCTCCCCTCTGTTTTTGTGTAGTTACACTCTACTTGTGACAACTTCCGACTCGCAAAATAGATAGGGTGATCCATAGCTCCATCGCCAGTTTCCATTAAGATAGCTCCCAATTCAATTTTTGAGGCATCTACATGGATGTGAAATTCATTCTCCCAGTTTGGGAATATCATAATTGGTTTTATGATGAGTTTCTCCTTGAGTGTCTCAAATGCTTTATCACATTGTTGTACTCCATTGGAATGGTTCATCCTTTTTGAGTAAATTTTCCAGAGGTGTCATAATGTTGGCATATATTCAGATGAACCTACGATAATAACCTATGTGTCCTAGTGTGGAGCGCAAATGTTTAGCACTCGTAGGTGGATGAATATTCACAATGATCACAACTTTGGTTGGGTCTACCAATACTCCTTCTTGGTAGACTATATGGCCCAACAAATTCCCATGTGGTACACAAAAGATACACTTTCTAAGGGTCAATGAGATCTACAACTCTTTGCATCTATCAAACATTAGCCGCAACAAGGCTACATGTTCCTTGAGTAGGATAGATATTGTCCAATCATCCATATAGACTTCTATAAATTTGTAAATAAACTCTCTAAAAGCTACTATCACAATCCTTGAGAAAACTGCAGGGGCATTCTTCAAGCCGAATGGCATCACGTTGTATGCGAAAGATCCCCATTATGTTATGAAAGTGGTTTTATTTTTGTCCTCTTCAGTGATCCTGACTTGGCAGTATCATGAAAATCTATCTGTGAATGAGTAAGCGTAAGCTTCCTTCCCTGCAACCTGTTCTAGCACCTCGTATGTAAAGGGTGTTGGGAGTGGGTCATGGACACAAGTAGAGTTGAGACTTCTATAGTCTACACAGACTCTAATATCTGTTGTGCCTTTCTTTCTTTGAATAACTATTGGGCTAACCCACTCGACTTCTTCTACTACAAAAATGAGACTTGCTTCCAACATATTATCTATCTCCTTCTTAGCCTTCTCTTTCATTCTAGGGTTAAGATGGTATGGTCTATGTCTAACAAGATTGGATCCTGGTTTCAATTCAATCTTCATTTCGCCCATAACTCCTTTGATTCCCTTTAACTCTGAAAAGGTATTTGGGAAAAAATCCTCATATTCCCGCAACAAACTCTGTATTTCTTGACTAGTTTTCTCATCCTAGTAGTCTCCCACCATAGCTATCTTTGGTTTCCATGCGGTCCCTATATTGATTTTGTGCAATTTTAATGGGTGGTTGTAGGAACTATCAGTCTAGCTAGGTACGGTGTTTTGAATTTCTCTTCTCCCCTCTGTCTCTTTGATGGTTAGGTTCCTCAATTCCCCTAAATCATCTAGCATTTCTGAATCTATGCTAATCTAGTAGCATTATATAGGTTTCTTTATTGAGACCAATTAGATATTAGTCTGGATTTCTTGGCTATGTTTGGCACATACCACTAAGTTTGATTCATGATTACTACTATCTGTAAAAATAATTTTTTTAATCTTTTGCAGGACTACTTCGAGCTCAAGGTACTTACTCATAAATGAGAAGTCTTTGCAAAATTGAGTTGCTAGTGGTTGTCAGTCATTGGTTTGTCCTCTGGTTTCCTCATGTATAAACCAAGATTTCAGGATTGGACCTAGGGAGTGGGGAAATACCTGAACCCAGAAGTGAGAAGGTATCCCCGTAGCTTGCCATCAAGTCACACACTATTCAATATGTATTCTAGGATCCAATCATCCATTGAACAATTGTACAACTTGAAGATATGTTTTCATCTCTGATTCCAGCTGCTCCTTATTCTGGAAATTTTACTTGACAACTTTCTTCACTTCATCCCAAGTTTCGAATACAGGTTTATGATTAGCCCGCCATCTGGAAGGGGTGTTCTAAAAATATACATCTAGTACCAAGATTCTCTGGTCTTCTCTTATATTTTCTTCCATGTTGTGCAGAAAAATCTCTAGACTTGAGGTGCCATCATATACTGGGTGTTCTCTAACTTCGGTCCCAATCCATCTGGTCACTCTGACAGTTGCTCATCTTCTTGAGAATATTTCGTGTGAACCTTGTTACCAACTGTCAAAAGCCAATTATGAATCTTCATCTGCTGACTGTATGCTTCTTGAACTTATTGATTCATCAGCAGTGGGATTTATATAATCATTTCTTGTCCCAGTTATTAATCTTAAGTCTTCTCCCTCCATAGTTTTGTTTGTTGGTTTTATATACCTAGGCCCCACATATGGATCCAAAGGTTGAACTAACTTGATTCCCTCAGCCTCAAAGGTCATAGTGTCTTTATTTAAGTCAATTATTGCATAATTTTCACAGGCCCAATCGATGCCAAGTAGTGGAGGGTAGGGGTCCTTATCTCCAATGATATTAATGACTTCAAAGTCGTCCATTGTCTTTACTCCCGCAACTTCTATTTCCACATTTTCCAGTCTTTCTGTGGGGAAGATACAATATTGGTTTTTTATTCTCAACTGAATTGGGGAATATGTCATCCTAGATTTTCCTAAGGCTTCCCAGGTCTTCTTGGGTAGAATGCTCACATCAGACCCTAGATCTAACATGAAGTCCTTGATTTCAAATTCATCTAACTGGGCTACTAGTCTAAATTCATTTCTGGTTCATACTTTTCTTCGATGTACTCTCTAGGTACTCTTCTCAGGAATATTATCCCTTATTCTTGACTCTAGGGGTTCTTCTTTCCCTAAAAATATGTATAGTGTCTTGCACAACTTTTCTGTTAATTGAGCATTCCCCAGAATGTGAGAGAATAATTGGAACCAAAGTTCAACTACATTTTGAGGTTTCTCAGGTTGTCTCAACATGACTACAGGGTTTCTCAGTGCAATGGGTGAATTAGGGACTTGTTCCATTTTAGGATAAAATATAGGTTGTGTGGGATTCTCCTGCATCTCTGGGCTAGGAATATTCTGAAATATTTCTATGGCATCTTTAAATAATATCTTTTGTTTTAAAGGGTCATACATGTCTTCTTTATGTGTTTCTCTCTGAATTTGAGGTAGAGTATCAGCATCAGATCCTGTCTTTGCTCCTCCTTGAGTAACTATATTGAGGTTGGGCAATTGTCCCTTAGCAACCCTCTTAATTTTTGAACTGATAAGGTTAGTTCTTCTTTGGCGTTCTCTATCCTCCCATTTTTCAATTAACTCTAGGCAATCTTCAGTTGCGTGGTCGTTGGTCCTACAGTGAGAACACAATGGATGCCTTGGATGAGGACAATCTCTAGCTAAGTGACCTTTCTCATCACAGTTATAGCATCTACTTGGACCTCTTCCCCTAGTTCTTCCTCCTTTGAATTCTCCTCTGAATCCACCTCCTCGGCCTCTTCCTGGTCCCTGAGGGTTTTCATTCACCCTGAATGTTGTTCGGTCTAATATGTCTGCTAGTGCATCCAATGCTCTACATTGATTGGTAGTATGCGTGGTTGATTTTCAAAAATCATAGTGTATTTTGTTTGACACTATTGATTATTTCTGCATAATAGGGCACTGTCTTGGCCAATTCCCATGGATTCAACAAATTTCACAATACTCAGTTGTTGGTGTTGCTTGGCCTCCTGGGAAATCATGGTACTGAGTAGGGTTATGGAATGGTAATTTCATCGATACTTGCGAAACTCCTCCTACGGGTCCTAGTGGGGCTATCATCGGACTTTGAGGAGGTCCCATTCCCCTTATTCACAAACATTCGTTCGCTAGATGACCTTTCGTATAACAGTCGATGCACCAAATGATCCAGATTAATTTCGGCATGAAATGAGAGAGGAGATATAATAAATAAATGCATACAGATATCACGGATATCCAATAATATAACATAAATGTATCATAGATGCAACCATAAAC
>CBVK0100048948.1:0-18945 GCA_900067695.1 Picea abies
CATGCTAGTAGTTGTGTGCTACTAGTTGATTGCTACATAGTCATGAGACTATGGAAGTAGTTTTTTACTAATGGACAACATGCTAGCAGTTGTGTCCTACTAGTTCATTGTTATGTAGTCGTGAGACTATGGAATTAGTTGTGTACTATTGGACAACATTCTAGTAGTTGTGTGCTACTAGTTGATTTCTACATAGTCACGAGACTATGGAAGTAGTTGTGTGCTATTGGAAAACACGCTAGTAGTTGTTTTCTACTAGTTGATTTCTATGTAGTCATGGATTTTATGGAAATAGTTGTGTACTAGTGGAAAAAATGCTAGTAGTTGTGTGCTACTAGTTGATTGCTACATAGTTGTGAGGACTATGGCAATACTTGTGCACTACTGGACAACATGCTAGTAGTTTTGTGCTACTAGTGGATTCCTAATTAGTCGTGAGATTATGACAGTAGTTTTTTACTACTATGGAAGTAGTTGTGTACTACTATGACAAAAATTTTGTACTATTGGATAGTATTGTAGTAGTTGTGTGCTAATAGTTGATTTCTGTGTAGTCGTGGAGACTACTAGACTGCTTAGAAGTAGTTGTGTGTTACTGATTGATTGCAACATAGTAATAGAGACGGTGGTGGATAATTTAAGCTACCGATGGCATGGTAGTATTTGTGTGCTACTAGTTGATTGTAGAGTAGTCAGTGGACTACTTGATGAAGACATCGTGGAAATATACCTCCCTAGCTAAGAGGGAGTGTTGATGTTTTGGTAGTTGCGGGAGGTATTACCTCTTAGACATTTTTTCTTAGAGAAGAAGAATATTCGATGAAGTCAAATGAAGACCATTGAATAGTTGAAGAACACCTTAGAAAAGAACAAAGTGAAATAGAAGACCACAAGAGAGAAGTCGACCCAAAGGAAATAATTTTAAAGTGGAAATATAATTTCCAGGAAGAGAAGTCGGTCCACATAAATAATAAAGTAAATTTGAAGATTGAGAATAAGAAGTCGGCCCTATATAGGTTCTCATATTAGTATAAATACAAGTTTGGGTTAGTTCATTTGTACAATCAAACAATTCTCCTTTTGGAGTGTGCACTAGGAATTTGTAGTTGTGGTTTCATTAGTTTAACTATTTCTATTTTATGGTTCTCTTGGAGAGTGCACCCCACTTGGGGAAGTATATTCTTGGTGGATCTTGGGGATTTCTCGTGTGCGCTACCTCTAAAGGATTTGCGCTAAGGTTATGTGGTGCTTCCTAGTTGCTTCATTCCAGTTGCAGTTGCAACTACAATTGCAATTGGAGTTGTAGTTGATGTTATAAGTTTCCATTTGTGCCAGTTTTGTGGTGCGATATTTCTCTAGTTATCAGCCTATCTTGTGCCAACTCTTAGTTGTTGCTCAGTTCTCTACCCTCTATAGGGTTTCAAAAGAAGAATATAAGTATTTTTTTATCAGGTTTTCTTAATTGTCCGGTTTTTCTTGTGAATAGATCTTGTTCATGGTTGTATTGGAATATTGTAAAGATTCTCTCTGAGAAAAGTTGGTTGGGTTTTTCCCTGAGTTTGTGGTTTTCCCAAGATAAATCTTGGTGTCTCATTGTGATTGTTTATCTACAGCTTATATATTTCAGTATATGATTATTCAATGTTAAAAGAAGATAAAAATGATATGGTAAATCTAATTTTAACGAAACTAATGAAAATCTAACAGTTTTTAGTCTTGATAGTGTGAATGCATTCCTAGGATGTTTCAATTGCCTCATAAATTTCTTTGTTCTCCAAGAAACCAAATTTTTTTCATGAGATGGATTTTGAATTTTTTCTTTAACCCTAACCCCTATAACTTTCAAGAAAATTTTGTATAAGCAATTACATAAGGATACTAGGTTACAATCCTAAAAGGAGTTAGGCTTGTACTTTTTTGGATTAGTTCCATAAATGCAACATTTGATGAGGTTTACACCTTTCATGATTTTTTTAATCTACCCAGTCACTATTAGTAAACATGCTCTAGTAAGTTAGGAAATATAGAAAAAAAATTATGCAGTCTACTCATCTAGGCCCACACTTTTTCCTCTTTTCAAGGAGGCCAAAATAGTTTGTAATCCATCCTTGGAGACCACTTCCTTTAGAATTTTATTTTTTTATTTTGTTACAAACCTTGGGAAGAAAGAAGAGATATTTAAGATATGTTTTATGTTCTCCCTCTCAAAATCCTTGAAAATATTTTGTAAATAATCTCTCGCTTTATCTATTCTTTAAATTTCGCATTTGTTGTTTCCTAGATGGTATTTACCCTTTTCATATGTTTAGCAAAATCATGGAAATTTTTCTATTTTCACCTACTGTCTCAATATATAGGGCATCGATTGTCATCCTCCATTCATCTTCCCTATATGCCTTTTTTTTACCCTCTATCTCTTCCATTTTAAAACCCTCCTCTGCGCTAAAAAGGCCATTATTGTTCCCCTCAATAAAAAATTAATTTCCTTTCATCCTCCTTTAACTGATTTCCAATGTTTTTCCTCTTAATGGAAACCCAATCCATAATTTCCTTTTTAATGTTTTCTAGTGCATAAATGAACTAAAAAAACATTGTGCGCCTCAAGGTTGGAACATATATTTTCCATTCATGTTTAATTGAAATCTTATAAAGCTTCCCTTCTAACAAAAGGTCCTTGAATTCATAAGGAATATGTGGCTTGTCATTTTGTATACCCATTTCGAGAAATATAGTACTATGATCTAAAAGCCAACAAATTTTACCAATGAAATTATTAACTCCATATTTCCATCAAATAGTTAGAGGCCAGAAATATGTCAATAATTTTGCGAATCCCATCTAATCCTCCTCTATTATTTCACCAAGTAGGGATCATTTTCAAAGGCTCCACGTCTACAAAATCAAATTATTCTAACGTTTTCTTGAAGTATGTAAAATTTGTATGTATCCTAGAATTTTTACCCCATACCTCTTCTTTGGATGTAGAAAAATTCATGGTTCATCCCATCATAACCTTCTCCTGTTTAACATATTGGAGGTACAAAAAAGTATCATAGATACCCTACTTACCCTCATACATTCAATAACAATTAATAATTGGGATAGTCTATCCCAAGTCCTTGGAGCTAAACTTAGTCTAGATATGTATTTCAATGACATCATATGTTAGAAGAGACATGGCACTTATCATCCTTAGTTAAAAATCACTTGTTGTGACCACAACAACCCCCCTTTTATTTTTTCTTTTACAAGTGAAAGGAAAGGGGCACCCTACTTAAATTTCAATCCTATTTCCTAATCCTCTACCACTTGAGACTAATGTTATGTCTTCACCTACCTTGAGGGAGTTGGGGGTTTATATTGTTGGATGATTTTTTTGATGGGTGTTGATTATTCGTTTCGATTTGATGATTTTAAATGTCTTCATGATGCTTATTGACATATGATGTTTTGTTGACATCTATTTTAAACTATTTGTTGATTCTGAAGTGTTTGATGATCCTATTTGGCTGCACACCATGATGTTCTACTGCATTTATTGGATGAGGTTGTGGTTGATTATTTGTTGATTGACTAATTCAAATTTTGCATCCTATTTCTCACATGTATTGCTTCATGACTTCATACTAATGATCTTCCATATGGATTCTACTATTTTGGTTTGAACTATCTTATGTAGTCTTAGAACACCCATCTACAGTCACCATATTATTGTTCAATAAACATAACACTCTCTTATCATTTGGTTTAAAAGAAGGGAATATATTGTTTATTTTATTGGCTAGTATTATTTTGATTGCATGTTTGATATCATTGTTTTGTTTTGCAGGAGAAGGTGTGTAAGGACACTTTTTAGCATATTTATTCCATCCTTGAGAGGCTTGTGGTGAAATTTTTTCATCATTTTCTATAATCTTGACTTTGATCCTTACCGAGCTTCCCATTTTCTTATTTTCCTGAGGTCCTAAGATTCTAAGGCTATTGGATCCACCTTCACTGCATAATTTTTTTAGCCTCTTCGGATTGATCTCCATTGGATTCTTCTTTTGACCTTCCCTCTCTCCCGAAACATAGGCCCAAGGACTATTGGGTTTTATCCTTATTTTCCTCTATTATTTCCTCTAACCAAATATCATAGTTGGATTTTTCCCATCGAGATATTTCCAATCCTCTAACCAAATATCATAGTTGGATTTTTCCCATCGAGATATTTCCAACGAATGTAACCATTGTTAAATCCGAGTTTTGGATTGAAAGTTATGGCCTCCTAAAATTTACAAAGTCAAGTGTCACCTTTTCTTCCCACTCCCACGTGGCATCCACGCAACTCACACTCTCCTATGTCATTTGACGTGGAGCTAACATTAATGTGGTTCCCACAAACTATCCTCATCATCGTCAGGATTTGTCCTAATTCTTCTTCCAAACCTTTTGATCACATACTTTGACAAAGATGTTGGAGCTTCATCGTCCTTGGAATTCACACTCTTATTTGTCAGAGTCCTTCTCCATCGGAGTACATCTACTCCTAATACCAGAAATCACTCCAACGACTTTTCCCGATGAATGGTTGGGATTGCTTTTCACTCACTACTCGATTGATGACCTTCATTCTTTCTCAGATTTGATGGCCTTATGGCTAAAGTACCCATAGTAAAAAGATTTATATATGTTTCTTAGTTAGCGAATGTTCCCTCGTTGCCTCAGGTAGAATCCTTATCTTATTCTTTCACATAGAAATGTTTTTCGCAACTAGATTCTTTAGTGAATTACGCATGCTCTTTTGAAGATAAGTCCCTTTTCCTTATAAGAAACCAAAATTGGAACCACGATCTTATTGCTTTGCAAAGTTTTGCAAGATTAAACATCGAGTGGATTCCCAAAGAGAAACTCTCCTGAGTCGTCGATCTTTTCCCTGAGTGAACGGTCAGATATTTTTCATGCAACAATATTCTAGTTATAAGTTTGGATGGTCGGAGTTAACACTCTGAATGGTGTCCTTCAGAATTTGAATGAATTTTAATCATGATTGTTGATATTCATTGAAAGGATGATCCATATATTTCACATGAAAAATGGAGCTATGAGGGAATATTCCTCAATACCGCTTGTCGATACCTTGAAACTTCACAAATTTTCTAGATACCAAATGATTAGCTCTGAATACACATCATCACGTTTTTAGGTCTTTAACCTTCATCATGCGAATCGAAGAAGGAATATTCTTCAATTATTTTCTTATATCTGTTTTAACTGATACTTTATATCAAACTGTGAAAGAGCTCCCCTGATGGGTGATGTAGATTTCTCCTGATCTGTTTAATGGCTAGATCTCGCTCTCAGAGTTAAAACGTAGGGATGGGAATTGAATAGGAGATATGAAGACTCCGATGAAAAGTTGTAAGTGCACACTCTACCATTTTCGAGGTTCGATGGATAATTCACCAGAACCATTGATCTGATGGGTTTTATCCTTTGCATGTTTGAGAATTAAGGGTCCAAATTAACTCATGGGCCTGATCAATGGTTGTTGAGTGAGAATTTTTAAACAATCATAAATTTTTCTAAAAATGTCAGAATGAGGCCCATGATACCTCATTGGAAATGTATCAGATAAAGGAATTAAATGGTATAGGTCTCTAGGTCTAACAACTGACAAAATACATCACATATGAAAACTGATAACCACAGATTAGGTGGGGGGGAAATGGCAATACCAACTTAAAGCAGTCATATATGGGACTAGACGTAATGAAATCAAGCCCAAGATATCTCGATGGAAATATTGAGAAAACAAGAACAAGATGGCATATAAAATGGGGGAAGATTGAGAGTGTAAATTGCTCAAAAATGAAAAACACAAACATAACCTGAATTCAAATACAGAACTAGACATATAAACTTCAAACAATACTATATTGAGCTACTGACAATGAAATTGATCCAGAAATAGCTAAACAGAAAGCTAAGATAGAGGAAAACAAGACAAAATTATATTATTCATCATATCAGAGCAAAAATCACCCAGAACAGCACAAGAAATTCAGAAAATGACCCAACAGGTAGAGTGAATAATACATTTAAATAGGTTATCATTGGTAAATTGTCATAGGGTGAATGTAACCACCTGAGAGTCTCTTAAGCTCCCATTTGTAACTTGTATATCTACATTTTTGAAATTCCATAGAAATATGAAATGTAAAAAAGACTAAATTAGGGAAAAATGAAACGAATGGTCATGATAACTAAAGAGTCTCTCTCTTGTTCTATAAAAGGGATCTAGTTGAATGTATAATGATTTTTTTCCTTTTTAACAAAGGATGGTATTTTTACTTCTCAATAATAAAGAGTGGGAGGCATTTCTGAAATGTGTGGCTTTGATAAATGTAGGAGAGACTATTATTTATGCATTATCTTCTGCTTGAGTAGATAGGATTCTGTTGTATGAATTATTTATGCACTTAGTTTTGTTTTCTCATGCTATCACATGTGTCTTAATGGGCACATAAATGATGTTATAGATGTATTGTTCAACTATTTTTATGTGCATCTGCAACATTATTGCTTTCATTTACCATTAGAATACATCAAGTATTTCTAGTTCTAATGGTTATCTTTCATTGCACTCATTCTATTAGTTTTTTGCCCGAGATTGCTTATAAGTAGTTTGATTAGATTAGATTAATTTTAGCTATATTAGCCTTAGAATTATCTATAACTCTTTGGGGGGAAGTCCACTGTCTTTCCCCATTTTTTTAAAACTTTTAACTATGAGTGACAACAAGGCCCATAAAATCCCAAGAAATGCTACCCTAAATAAGAGTGGGTTTGATTGGGACCTACCATCAGGCATTTTACCTCATCTGATTGAATGGTCCATTCTATCTCATCAACAAAAATGGCACTAGAAGGAGGGCTGGATGACAAGTTGAGCCTGTGGAGTCATTTTCATTGATTTTTTTGTTTTAATTTACTAATGGATCCATCCCGTATCTAGGTGTTATTATGTTACTATACCTACAAAACCTCCTAGAATCATTTTACATTTATTTTCAAAACTTAGATTTGATGGCGAGGGTGAAATCTCTGCACTAGAACATGCTTTTAATTTTTGGATTTTTTGTGGTTCTCACAATATCACTGATAGAAATATTATTTGGAGGTTATTCACCCTCACCTTTGTAGGTTGAGTCAAGAGTTGGTGTAATACCTTGTCAGTTGCATCTATTCACACACGGGAATAATTTATGCATGATTTTTTTTATTCTTTTGAGAGTTATTGCTATCATAATTTATGTACAGAGATATTAGAATTGAAGGAATGAGGATCAATCTCTTAAATATTTTGTTATCATATTTAACCATATTTTCTATAGGTTTCATTTGGAAGATAGACCCTATAACAATCATTTGATATCATGTTTAGTTTCTCTTGCTAGTGAAACATATGAGTCTGTGGATGAAGAATCTAAATCATGTTTTAATGTTCTCTTACATGTGGATTTAGATTTAAACGAAAATGTTGAAAATTCTTATGGTTTGGATGGAATTCATATGTATGGATATTTATTTACTATGGGGGATATATATATGATAGAAAATTATTTTTCGGAAGAAACCTATGTATCCTCCCACCACTCCATTCCCCCTTACTGGAGTCATTTGCATTGATTTTTTGTTTTAATTTACTAATGGCTCCATCCCATATTCCTTTATGGAAGTGTTTTTTTGGTACGTACCTCCCAAACCTCCTAGAAAGATTTTATATTTCTTGTCACAACTTAGATTTGATGGCGAGGGTGAAATCTATGCATCTGAACATGATTTTAATTTCTAGAAATTTTTTGGTTCTCACATTATTACTGATAGAAATATCATTTGTAGGTTATTCACCCTCACCTTTGCAGGTCGGGTCAAGAGTTGGTGCAAGACCTTTCCGACTGCCTCAATTCACACATGGGAACAATTTATGTGTGAATTTTTTCATGCTTTTGAGAGTTATTGTTATGATAATTTGTGTGCAGAGATATTAGAATTGAAGAAGAATGAGAATGAATATCTTAAAGATTTTGTTATCAGATTTAACCATCTTTGCTATAGTTTTCCTATGGAAGATAGGCCCTCGAACAATGATTTGATTTCATGTTTAGTTTATCTTGCTAGTGAAACATATGAGTCTAGTTTATCTTGCTAGTGAAACATATGAGTCAGTGGATGAAGAATCTAAATCATGTTCTAATGTTCTTTTACATGTTGATTTAGATTTAAACGAAAATGTTGAAAATGCTTATGGTTTGGACGGAATTTATATGTATAGATATTTCTTTATTATGGGGGATATAGATCAGATATTTTTTTTTTTCAGAATTAACCTATGTATCCTACCACCACTCCATTCCCCCTTACCTTCCTTGTGATGAAAATGAGACCTCTTGTGTTGTAACTTCAAGTTCAATTTTTTCTGTAGCTTCCCAAGAGGAGGGTTTTCATGTTGATAATGGGACACTTCAGGTCACACCAATGGTTATGTCAGGATCTCATTATCATATCTCATTTTTTCCATCACAAGGGATGGAAAAGGAAGCTATGGGGAAAAAATCGAATGTTGATCATTTTTTTAATACAAAAAATTATAGACATTCATGAAATGAATCTTTCCTCACCCATGGATAATTTGGAATTAGTTCTTGATTTGGATTGTCCTGTTGTTACAAATTCTCCTTGTATAACTGACATAGAGCTAGAATTTGTTTATATTGTTGATGGATCATTTATTGAAACTTCTTGTTCTAACAATTCTTTTAATTTTCTCCTCTATTATAACCATGAATATGTTTTCGAAGATATTTTTGATCCTCGTGTTGTGCAGGAGAAAGACATCCATTCTGATTTTTTCACTCAAAGAGAAGAAATAAACATACACGACATTACTCTTGTATCACAACAACCCACTTCTTGTTTACAAGAGAAAAACTATCTTGAGGAAGAACATGTTGATTGTAAGCCACACCTAATGTGAATACCACTAATTCAAAATAAAAAATCGACGTGATTAAGGAGGAGGAACTACCAGTGAGGGAGTCACTTTCTGAAAATACATCTTTTTCAAGAGAAGATTTTCATTCTCTAAATGCTTCCACTTATTTCTATTTGTATCCTGATCTTTTTAATGGATTACTTTTGCAAGAACCACCCATCATATGACTCAAATAGACTCAATGGGCCTGGCCCTTATTGAAGTAATTGATGGTGGTGATGTGAATTTGGAATATAGAGAGGATATGGCCCCTTCCCATGAACTTTTTATAACCAAGCCTTATTAGCCTTTTTCATGGGATGAAGAGAATTCCATAGAAAATGTGTATCAAAGGATGTGTTCTTATTTTTCTTCTTCATTTTTGATAAATAGTGAATCTCCTTGTTGAAGTATCCCTTTGTTGAATATTGTTAATACTAGTGGATCTCACCATTGTTTCAAAATTATCTCTCATACCATGGTCGGTCCTAAACCATGTATATATTACGATCTCACTAGTCTATCTCAATTAGTTGGTTACTTGAAGTATGTGTCCAAGGAGGTTTGCCAAGATAATGAGGCACTTCATTCTATGTTTATAGTTATGGCATGACCTCATTCTTTTGGTTTGTCTTCAGGGATAAACTACTTTGTTAGCACATAGATTCTCTCACCAAGCACACTTTATACAAACTCTATGCACAATTCGCATTTGGTATGCTACTTTCCATCGAACTCCTTCCATCAATTCAATGAGAGAAGTGAAATATTTTATGATAGAATTGAAACATGGTTGGAGAGATTTTACTTGGAACGATTTCCCATGAATTATCATTATCATATATTTAATATGGTGAATAGATTTTATCATGAGTCATTTTTTCCTAGTTTTAGTCGATTCTTATTCCAAGCTCTGTCACTAATATTTTGTCTTGAACATATGTTTGCAGGCTTGGGACTACTTGGATGGATACATTGGCATTATGATTTTACATAGATCATTTTTCAGCCATTAGTAGCATAGGAAAGGAGTAGGGTAGATAGACTAGTGTCTTTCTTTGCATAGTTTTGTTTTTCTTTCTAGTTTTTAATTAGTTTTATGTTTTCTTTTTCTTTTCATTATTGTTCGATGATAAATAATTGAATTCTCAATAGAGGTGGAGAGAAATAGAAGGCTTGACCACTAATTTTCCCTTAATTGGATTTTTCAATTTAATTTTGATATGGGAAAAATTTTACTTCATTTTATTCTCAAATTTCTTCCATGTGTTGGGTAATTGTTACATCACTGATTTTATGCATGATCATCATGTCAAATCTTGTTCAAGCATGTTTTCATATTACAAGTGGAATTTGTTAAAATGAAGATATGATTTAGTTCCTCTTGGGATGCAAATGATCACTCAAAGATATTCAATCATCATCTGAATACGATTCTAATTGAAATCATTTTCTCGATGAAATTGATTATGAGGGTTGATCTTGTTGTCCCATACATATTGATATTAGATTCCGAGTATTAAAAATCTTCCCATTTGAAATTCAAGACACTCCCAATCCTTGTAATCTCCTGAGATGCTTATTTTTCCTTGTGTTTGGAGTTATCCAAATATTTTCTTTCACATTCACTCTTTTCTTTGATCACTTTCAACCAACATGATTTTTTTGTTTAGACCTTTTTAGCATAATGAACTTAGTTTATTTTTTATTTCATTTTAGTTATTTTATGTTAGCACTTTTGGTTTTAATTTGCAAGCATAGATGCACACACCTTACGCTCTGTTCAATTTATTTTTCAATAATGAGTTTCATCTTTTATCTTGTAGATTTCTTCATTCAATCTTCCTTTCATACACAACATCAAGAGACATTCATTCACACTATCTAGATGCATTTTTTGACAATTCTAGACAACATGGTAAATTAAATATCTCTACTGATGTCCTTTTTATAAATTACTTGGGAACTAATATTTCTATTACCCAACTTACTGATTGATCAAAGACTCAATCTCACCACTGTCCATTGGATGGATTTTCAGACCTAATATTTTCTTCTACAATATGTTTTCATCATTTAGATTTGTTGATTTCAAACTATTAAAGTTACAATATTGAGAAATATTATTTTTATCATGGCTGATAACTTTGCACTTATATCATGTTTAATATATTCAAATGCTTGGGAGTTGTAAATACCTTTATGAAATATGTCAGTGCAACTTATAAGGTTCCAATTTTGAATTCTCATCATTTACTTTTTTAGCCACGATGGTGATTTTTCAAGATGTCATTTCCTTCTGGGATATAACTTATCAATCTATTGATCCCACACTCTTTAGAACTCCTCAAACCCAAAAATAATTTTATTCATAATCAGAGGAAACACATTCCTTGGGGTGCAATGTTGAAAGTTTTCAATCATATTTTTTATAACTAATGTCTGTTGGTGGATTGGTATCTTTAGATGATAAATGGGATTGAATTGTTATGGTCTTGTTTTCTTAATTTGATTGAATTTGATTTCAAGAATAAGACATTCTGTCTAGAGATCCAAAACTAATAACAATCAATGACACTATGTCTCTTTTTGAAGGGGAAAATGTGGGAAAGCGCCTAGTGCTTATTGCTTAGGAAGAAGGTCATGATACTTGTTTGAATGCATAGTGGATGATACTTGATAATTGCACTAGTTTTCACATAGAGTGTTATGAAAACCAACTTAGTTAAATTTTATTTTAGCTTAGCATGCTTTTCCTAGAATTAGTTTTAATTTCAGTCATTACTTTTCAATTTAGTTCATTTTTATTTCAGTAAGCCAGTTAAATAAGAGGAGGATTTCTTCCCAAACTGTCTAAGAGTTGATAACACCTTTCTCTTTTGTAATGCAACTTGGGAAAATGTATTTTGCAACCAACAACTTTGAATTTTTTCTCTTGGAATAAAAGAAAAATAGGGAAGTGTTAATCTAAAACTTGAATGCGCATATTCCTTTGCAATAGTCTTGCATTGATAAATAAATATTGTCACCAACTTATCAGTTGATCAGAAATATATTCCCATTTATTTACTCACATATTGGTTTCTGATCTAATTGGTATTTGGATTCATTTTCATGACCATTTTGATAAGCTCCATAGTTGTGATATTTCTTTGCATTATCAAAAAAAAACTTTGGTATTAATAATTATGTTTTATGGAAAAGAAAAAATGACACTTTGGCGAGAAATGTAATTTGTGTTATTGGAAAATTCAGTGTTTTGAAAATTACAAGGGAATTGCTTATCCCAAGAAATCTTGAGAGAATATGGGTATAGGGAGCATTTCAAGAAATTGGTTTTCAAAAATATGTTTTGATTGAGCATTTACATTAACCCATATTTCTTGATTCCCAAAATTGTTTTGTCACACTAAGTGAAAAGAAAATCATATATGACAATTGGATTTGAGATTTGTTTTACAAAATATTTTCTATTAGATAATCAATTATCATACTCTAGTTTATTTTCATTTTATATCAGAAACTCTTGGAATATTTTCATTCGGATTGATATTAATTAGCCATTTTTTTCTTGATTGTTGATTTCCTTTGGTTTACTGTCAATTGTCAATCGAAAACACTTCTTTTTTTTCTACTGCCATATTTATTACTCATTGTTGTTTTCTCTTAAATTAGTTTTTTCATCCAGTTTTAGTCCTTTTGATGATTTACATTCTAGCTTCAAATTTCCTTTTAGTTTAGTTTTCTTTTCATGAATTCACTTCTTATTTCAATTTAGCCTTATGTTTATGTAGATTCCTCCCATATTTTGATTTGACTATTGGTATTTCCATGAGTTGATTTGAGTCTTAGTCTTCATTGAGGATTGCACTTTGAATTTTGGTGAAGGGGTTGGTCAATTCTGGACACATACTGAAGAATTTTTCTTACAAGTCATAATGTGCATGGGTTTCTCTATCTGAATGACCATTTATAAGGTTCTCAGCTGTAAGTATGAACTAATATTTGTGGTGGAACACATGTGCCCAATGATCATGCGAGGATAACCCATAAGTATAGGAACATGTCTATCCACTCTTTTCTTTGAGTTCCATCCACTTCACATTAATAAGATGAAAAATACTATGAGGTTTTTAAGGGAGACCTATGGGTTAAACTAAATTTCATAACATCTACTCAACGAATAAAGGCTACTCTCATATCACCTCGCTTCCTTCACACCCTATGTGCATATGCATATCAATATCTGAAATCTAAAAGGGTGAGCATTTTCTGAAATAAAAAAGGAAGTTGAAAGCATTATTAACAATGTGGGAAGTTCAAGTAAAATTGTTGAGGCTATGGATGCCTACTAGCAGTGGGAATATGCTTGTATGGTACTAAGGCAACTTCGTCGGGGCTATGGATGCTTGCTGGCAGTGAAGCAATGCCAAGAAAAGAGAGATGAAGAAAACACTTATGTAGATGTTTTCTTGTCTTAAAAGTGAAAACCAATGATCGAACCAAAACCGATCTGAAGTGTGCATCCAATAAAAGAATTTATCTCATTAATAATCTCTTTGAAAAGGGTGTGTTAGATTCTAAGTACTAGAAATATTGGTTTATATCTTTTAGAATTTTGGCATCATTGTGGTACCCATGCTTATTGAAATTTGTCTACATTTTGATGAACTTATCTTTAAAACTCTATTGGCCCTAGATTTCTATTTATAGAGATAATTGGTTCTTCCAGTGTGTCACTAGTTGTTGTGACCTCAATAACCCCCCATTTACTTTTTATTTTACAAGTGAAAGGAAAGGGCCCCCCTACTTAAATTTCAATCATATTTCCTAATCCTCTACCGCTTGAGCCTAATGTTATGTCTTCACCTACCTTGAGGGAGTTGGGGGTTTTATCTTGTTGGATGATTGTTTTTATGGGTGTTGATTATTCCTTTCGATTTGATGATTTTAAATGTCTTCATGATGCCTAATTACCTATGATGTTTTGTTGACGTTTGTTTTAAACTATTCATTGATTCTGAAGTGTTTGATGATCCTATTTGGTTGCACAACTTGATGTTATACTACATATCTTATATGATTTTGTGGCTTATTATTTTTTGATTGAATAATTTAAATTTTGTATCCTCTTGTTGACATGTATTTCTTCATGACTTCATACTTATTCTCTTGCATATGGATTCTACTCTTCTGCTTTGAACTAGCTTATGTAGTCTTAGAAAAATCACTTACAATCACCGTATTATTGTTCAATAAACATAACACTCTATTATAAGATGGTTTAAAGGCAGGGAATATATTTTTTATTGTATTGGCTAGTCTTATTTTGATTGCATGGCTGATATCATTCTTTTTTTTTCTAGGAGCAAGTGTGTAAGGACACTTTGTTCGCATAGCCTCTCCATCCTTGAGAGGCATGTGGGGAAATATATTAATCCTTTTCTAGAATCTTTACTTTGATCCTTACCGATATTCCACTTTTCTTATTTCCCTAAGGTCCTAAGCTTCTAATACTATTTTTTTTTTTTCTGGGGGAATCGGCAACTTCGTGGTTCTCATACTTGTGTGACATGGGGTCGATCCCCAGCGGCTACCACTATAACCCCAGGTGCAACCACCCAACCCGCAAGAATGGCGCATGAGTAAGTCCGGGTGAGAATTGAACATGAGACTTCATTTTACAAATTTCTCCTCTAACCAAATATCATAGTTGGATTTTTCCCATCGAGATATTTCCAATGAATGTAACCATTCTTAAATCCGACTTCTGGATTGAAATTTGTTCCCTCCTAAAAATTCTTAATCCAAATCTCACCTTTTATTCCCACTCCCACATGGCATATGCATGTCTCACACTCTCTTGTATCATTTGACATGGTGCTAAAATTGTTGTGGTTCCCACCACCTATCCTCCTCATCATCATGATTTGTCTTGACTCTTCTTCCGAGCCTTCCTATCACATACTTCAACAAATATGTCGAAGGTTCATCGTCCCTGGAATTCACACTCTTCTTTGTCAAATTCCTCCATCAGAGTACATCTACTCCTAATATATGTTAAGTACCAAAGAGATGAATACAAAATACCACAATAGTACCAAAGATATCTTAATACAATCACTGCACAAGATATATGGAACAATATAGAAAACCACCACTTTATTATATCAAAAACCATTAAGGTAGGGACACACCATACAATGGATCCTATTATGGAAGGGATCCCCTCTTGTTCACATGCCTCTTTGAGGGGGAATCCTCCTATTGAGCTACTGCTCCAAATAAAATAATTCTCTTCATATCTCATTACATTTTATGAATCCCTTTATATAGTGCAACCAACCACCTAAGAACATTCTAGAGGAGGAACCTGATAGAAGACGAAATCCTATTACATTTATTATATCTAAATAACTACCATAATGGGCCTTATTTAATACTATAGTATACCTAGTTCACCTTACATTGAATGACCTCCACTATGGGCCCTCCGGGCCCCCCACTACCTCTATATTTACCTAACATTTCATCCCCCTTATGAAAACGTTGTCCTCAACACTTGGTGTACATCCATATACTAGGGTTCCATGGATAAGTGTGGACCATAGTGTTGAAGTAGACTAGAGAACCATGGTTCTGTGTAGAAAGGAAACCCACAATGCCGAAGTAGTCCAACCGCCATTATAAACTAGGGTCCCATGTCCAAGTGCTCATGTCAACTCCCCACGAAAGATTTTAGAACCCAATAACCAACTGAAAATGATGCTCCAAAGACTGACACCTGTCATACCACCATTGTAAATCAGGGTCCCATGTCCAAGTGCTCATGTGAAATCCATGAAGAATATATTGACACCCAATAATCAACTGAAAATGATGCTCCAAATACTGACACCTATAATGTGGATCCAAGTAAGAATATCCATCCACATAGTGGGAAAGGATCAAAGATGACACTAGAAGGAAAAATACCATTGTAGAATATGTAGGATGGACATTGGTAATCATAACTAGATCATGATTTTTCACATTGATGTTCTCTACAGAAGGTGGAGTACAGTCATCAGATAAAATAAGAATGTGGTTATCATCCCAAAAATGACAAATAACCATATACCAATCATCACAATTGGCCTGAAAATCATACCAAGAATATACTCCTTGATTATATTCATCCCTGATATCTTCCATAAGATATCTCTCTTACATGCAGTCCAAGGTACTTTGAATATTGTGGCAACTATCCCTAATAATGTGTTGCCCCTCATGAAGATGTTGCTCAATGGTTTTAATCTTCTTTAGAATGCACATGCGGAGTTGAAATACAATATCCATTGGAAACACAACATATAATATATGAAAAGAAATATCTTAAAATGATTTATCCAATGATATTGATCTGATAGCAATCTGAACACCCTGTCAAAAGTTATGAACTCTACAGTCCCGTTGTCGTCACAAAAAACCCCCCAAAATGGATGATTTTAAATCAGTAATATCTTTACTTCTGAAGCCCCTATTTGGGTGATGTTTATTTTGAAATCAACTATTTTTGAAAGAGGAACTCATATATGTAATTTATTTTTAGCAATTTCTTCCTCCAGGTGCTACAGAAATAAAAAAATTTCACTGTCGTCCGCAGAAAAATCCCTCAAAATTGCATATTTTAAAATGTCTATATCTTGACTTCTTAGACTCTATTTCAGATGATTTTTTTTTTAAATTGGGTATTTTTCTGAGAGGAAATTAGATACAAAACATGTTTCTACAAATTTTGCAAATAAATGTACATAAATTGTCTAGAATTTTACGACCCTCTTTTTCTTCTCCAGAAAATTATGCAAAAATTAAAAAATAATTTTCCCACACTTCTTTCCAAGGAAAGTTCTTTGATACCACTTGTTAAGTACAAAATATATGAATATAAAATACCAAAATAGTACCAAATATGTATGAATACAATCACCACATAAGACATATGGAAAAATATAGAAAACCACCACTTTATTATATCAAAAACCCTTGAGGTAGGGAAACACCATACAATGGATCCTATTATGGAAGGTATCCTCTCCTATTCACTTGCCTCGTTGAGGGGGAATCCTCCAATTGAGATACTACTCCAAATACAATACTTCTCTTCATATCTAATAACATTGCATGAACCCCTTTATATAGTGAAACCAACCACCTAAGAAAATTCCTCTTACATTTATTATATCTAACTAACTCCATAATGGGCCTTATTTAATACTTTAGTGGACCTAGTCCACCTTAGATTTAATGGTCTCCACTATGGGCCCTCTGGGCCCCCCACTACCTTTCTAGCAACCTAACAATATCACAAATCACTCCAACAACCTTCCCCCAATGAATGGTTTGGATTTGTTTTCACTCACTACTCGATCGATGACCTTCATTCATTCTCAAAATTGATGGCCTTACGGATAAAGTACCCATAGTACATAGATTTGTATATGTTTCTCAGTTAGAGAATGTTCCTTCTCTTCCTGAGATCAAATCCATATCTTCTTCTTTCACATAGAAATGTTTTTTTCCATCTGAATTCTTTAGTGAATTATGCATGCTCTTTTGAAGCTAATCTCTTTTTCCTTCTAAGCAACCAAAATTGGAACCAAAGGCTTATTACTTTGCAAAGTTTCACAAGATTAAACCTTGAGCATATTTCCAAAGTGAAACTCCCCTCAGTCGTCGATCTTTTCCTTGAGTGGATGGTCGGATATTTTTCATGCAAAAGTATTCGAGTTATAAGTTTGGATGGTCATAGTTAACACTCCGAACGGTATCTTTCAAACTTCAAATGAATTTTAATCCTGACCATTGATCGTCATTGAAAGGACGATCCATATATTTTGCATGAAAAATGGAGCTGTGAGGGAATATTCCTTGATACATCTTGTCAATACCTTGAAACTTCACAAATTTTCTAGATGTTGAATGATTAGCTTTGAATACACGTCATCACTTTCTTCAGGCTTTAACCTTCAGCATGCAAATTGAAGAAGGAATATTATTCAATTATTTTTTTCAATCCCTTTTCACTGACACATTAGAGAAGAATGAGAAATAGCTACCTCGAAGGATTATGTAGATTTCTCCAGATTTGTTGAATGACTAGATCTCACTCTCAGAGTTAATACGTCGGGATGGAAATTGAACAAGAGAAAGGAAGAATTTGATGCAAATTTCTAGATGCACACTCCAACATTTTTGAGGTCCGATGGACAATTGACCAAATTTTTTGATTGGGTGGGTTTTATCTTTTGCAAGTTCAAGAATTAACGGTCTAGATTAACCCACATGCCTGGTCAATGGATGTTGAGTGAGAAATTTTAAACAGTCATAACTTTTGCTAAAAAATGTTGGAAAGAGGCTCGTGATACCTCATTGGAAAGGTATCGGATAGAGTAATGAAATGTTATAGGTCTCGAGGTAGAACAATTGATATAAGACATCATATAATATAGAAAACTGACAACTACAGATTTCGGGGGGAAATGGTCATACCAACTTCAAGCAGTCATATCTGGGGCTACGAGTAAAGAAATCAAGTGCATAATAGCTTGATAGAAAGCTAGAGAAGAGAAGAACAAGTTAGAATATAAAATGGGTTAATATTGAGAGTGTAAATTTCTCGAAAATGCAAAACATAGACATAACCCAATTTCAGATAAAGAACTGGACATGTAGACTTCAAACAATCTTATCTTGAGCTACCGACAATGAAATTAAGACAACAATATCTCAACAAAAAGCTAAGACATAGAAGAAAAATATAAAATTATAGCATTCAATATATCATATCCAAAAACGCCCAAAACAACACAAGAAATTAAGAAAACGACCCCAGAGGCAGTGTAACAACCCTAGTTGAAAATATGCTTAGGGATTATTAAGAAAAAATA
>CBVK0100048964.1:0-10506 GCA_900067695.1 Picea abies
TATATATATATATATATATTATTAAAAAGTAGTTTAATCATCTTTACTTTCATGATAATAAGCTCACTTAAACTAACTTACAACTTGACTTCTATTCTCTTCAAATATTACATCTCCTTGTACATCCTCTCACATATCACCATGGTATCCTTGTTATACCTATTCCTCTATCCAATCCAATCCAATCTACTTATTCCTCTCTCCAATCCATCCATTCATATATGTCAAATATAACTTTGACCATTATTCACCTCAATGATATGACATCCCCTTTCCATAAAATCCTCTCACGAATATATTATGACATCCTTTGTCCCCTATTCCTCTCCCCAAAAAATATTGGGTATGGTCCCTTATTCCTCTCACCAAAAAATATTGGCATTTAAATCCAAAAGTGGACACAAACCTCAATTCAATGATACGACATAAACATTAAACATTAAATTTGTAGTGAATCCCCACATGTGAGTAATTCCCTTGGTCCAAACTCCTCTCATGAATCCACCGTGACATCCTTGGTCCACCTTTTCCTTTCACCAATCCCTCTATTCTTGTCTCGTTAAAAACATTCAAATCCCTCTATTCTTGTCTCGTTAAAAACATTCAAGTTGTAGTATCTACAAGGTAGATATTAAAACTTGGCAACCCACTACCACATGGCAGCTTATGACTGGGCTACGTGGAAGCCAACCAATTGTATATTCACTTGCCACGTCATCGTATGGTCTTTCATGTTGATGTACAAACTGTCACGTGGCGCTTTTTCATTAGTCCATGGATCGACTCGAAAAATCCAAAAATGAGTGACACATGGTAGCCTCTGGTGTTGCCATGTCATCATGCTGATGTGATGTTGCATGAGACATGTCACCTCCTAGGTGTAACACGTACACTGTACGGATGCTGACGTCAACAGTACAGATGCTGACTCATCCCCTGTTGACTAGGCTAGGTTGACCAAACTTTGACCGTGAATAGTTTTTGATTTGTAACTTCGTTTAATGAGCCATTTATGTCGTTGGAAATCTTGCGAAACACTCTTCACAATGATTCCACTTTCACTGAGTTTTGAGGACTTTGAATTTTTTCCCTTTCTATGTCTGTTGAGGCCAGTCTGAGCTTCCTGAGTTACTTCTGCGAGTTATGAGCTATCCTTAGTCTTCTCTGGATCATTTTTGGATCATCCCTTCCCACTGAGAGCTTTTTGGACCACCAAAATCTTTCACCAATAAACAGATAAGTGAGGGAAGAGTTCCCTCACCTTGTCCTTCTCAATCCACTTTGTCTTGCTTGGATGTGTGCCCTTTAAGCCTACTCGAAGATAATCAACATCACCCCTACATGAATTCCTCGTCCTTCTGTCCAGGATGATATCCTCCTTTAACTCATCCAAGTACTCAAGAGAAAACTCATCAACTAAAGGTATTGAAACTTCCTCATCCTGATCAATGATCATGGGAGGCTCAAAAAGTTTCAATTTCTCTACATTTACAACTAAGTAGATATGCATATAAGGTGGAAGATCTAGACGAAAAGCATTGGTACCACTTTTCTCCAAAATAGTGAAGGGTCCATAACAAACGGGTTTGAGTTTCTTGCCTTCACCCTTCAATATTTCCTTGCTGATGTGAAGCCATACCTAGTCTCCAACCTAGAACTGATGATAAACCATGTGTTTGTCATGCCGAGATTTATATTGTGCTTGAATTTTCTCCAATTGTTCCCTGACTGATTGGTGTACCTGATGGATCCTCTGGATGAACTTGTAGGCTATGTCTTCATTCCTTTCTTCATTTCAATCAGCATCTCCCCCATACATCAAGTCCAAAGGAACTTTAGGTAGGTACCCAAAACATGTCTCAAAAGGAGAACATTGAGTGGAGGGATGTAAGGCTCGATTGTAAGCATGTTGTACATAGGGTATATGTTCATCCCATACTTTGGGATGCTTGTTACAGTAGCCTCGAAGAAAAAGTACCGTTGTCTGGTTTACAACCTTTGTTTGTCTCTCAGTCTATGGATGGAAAGTAGTGCTCCTCTTCAACTTGGTGTCCATCATTCTCCACAATCTTGTCCAAAAATCCCCAAGGAATCGAGTATCTCAATCCGAGATAATAGATGTGGGTAACCCAAAGTGAACCCAAACATACTAAAAGAAGAGATAAGTAGCTTTCTCAGTAGTGATATGCTTTTTACATGGCATTAAGATACACATATTGTTGAACCTATCCACTACAACATACAAATAGTCATGACCCCCTTTTGACATTGTTAAACCCCCTACAAAATCCATGGGGATACTTTCCCATGGATGGGATGGAACATGTAGTGGTGAGTATAGCCCCAGTTTTCTATTAGTGGGCTTACAAGTAGAACACATCGCACACCCCTTTACATATTTAGTTACAATTTCTTTCATTTGAGGCCAGTAACAAAACCTCTGAAAATGAGCCATAGTTTTTCCTACCCCAAAATTCCCAGACACAAGAGAACTGTCAACTTCTCATATTACATAGACTCATTCACTTGTAGGAATACATAGTTTTCCAAGATGGTAGAGTAGTTTTCCCTGTAGACAATAGTTCTCTACCTGTGCACCATGGGTTAGATTCTCATATAATTCTTTAAAATATCCATCAATGGCATATTGTTCCACATATCTATCATGAGATAAAGAAGTATTATTCAAAATAATAGAAGCAGCAATAGGAGGTCTAGAAAGCATATTAGCTACCTTGTTACTTGTACCCTTTTTGTATTTGATTACCAAAAGAATTTTTTATAAGAAACCCATCCATATGTAATGTCGAGATTGTTGTATTTTTTTTTGTACTTGGAGATACTATAAGGGTTGGTGATCTGTATGTATGATTCTTTCCTTCCCTAACAAGTAGTGCTTCCATTTCTTTACACTCTGTACTAATGCATACAACTCTTTATCATATGTAGGATAGTTAACAATGGCTTGGTTAAAATTTTCAGAGTGGTAAAATAGAGGCTAACGATATTGCATCAATACTGCACCCATGGCATATTTGTTGGCATTTGTCTCGATCTTGAAGGGCCTTTGAAGATTCAACAGTGCTAATACTAGTACGGTACTAATATTTTCCTTCAAAGTGTCAAAATATTTTTGTTGCTTTCCTCCCCATTGAAAAGAGTTCTTCGCACTGGTTAAGGAATGTAAAGGAGCTTCTATAAAGGAGAAGTTTGAAATGAACCTCCTCCAATATTGGACTGCACCTAAGAAGCTCTGTATCTCGGTTACACTTTTGGGCTCAGGCCAATTTACAATTACATCAATATTGGAAGGATCAATTTTTAATTGTCCTCCTCCTACAATATGACCTAAGTACACAAGTGCAATCTTGCCAAATTCACATTTGGACAACTTTACATACAACTTTTTCCTTTGCAAAATATTCAATACTTTCTTTACATGCCTCGCATGTTCATCCCAAATCCTACTAAAAATAAGAATTCCATCTAAATATGCAATCACAAAATCATTTAGAAAAGGCATGAAAGTTGTCGGAGCATTACAAAGCCCAAACGACATAACTAACCACTCAAACAATCCATATTTGGTTTTAAAGGCAGTCTTCCATGCATCATGTTCTGCAACCTTGATCGGATGGTATCCACTACGCAAATCCAACTTAGTGAAATAAAAAGAATTCTTTAACTGATCAATTAAATCATCTATACGAGGAAGAGGGTATCGATTTTTCACCGTGATTTTATTTAAGGCCCGGTAATCGACACACACTCGCCATGTGTCATATTTATTTGGCACCATCACAATCGGAGAACCACAAGGATATGAGTTGGGCCTGATGACCCCTTGATCCAATAAGCCTTGTACCTGCTTCTTGATCTCTTTCATCTCTACAACTGACATCATGTACATGCCCACATTAGGAAGAGGAGAATCATTATAAAGTTGTATTTCATGTTGGATTTCCCTCTTAGGAGGTAATCCATCTGGTTCCTGGAAAATATCATCATACTTAGAAACAATATCAATCAATTCTTTCTTATGAAAAGAATCACATCCTTGGAAAGCGTCGAATGTTCCGACATCTTTCTCTCTTATGACCATGAGTACATATCTCTTATTAGTGTTTATGAGTCTCTTCATTTGACCTGCACTAACGAGTGTTGTGTTTACCCTCATGTTGTGAGATCTAACAATATATTCCACTCCCCCCTTAGTAAGGTGGTATTTGTTATCATGATGAAAGAAGATTGGTTTTCTATAATAAAGATAAGGACTCCCCAACACTATGCCACATATATCCAGTGATACAACATCTGAATCCACTTCATCAATCAACTTTGAAGCAATAGAAAATCTGACCCTACATTGTTTGGTGACATTAATTTTTTCTTTATCACATACCCAACCAAGAGGATAAGGCTTTGGATGTGGTTTCATTTCAAGACCCATCTTTTTGACAAGTGCTTCATATATCAAGTTTACTTGGGAACCCGGATCAAATAATGCATCTATCTTAGTGTTTTTAGATACAACTCTTATATGAAATAACTCATTCCTATTTTGTTCATCATCATAAGATTCATTATTGGAATTTAAACTAGCATGAAGGGAATATTTACCTTGTACTCCAACCACTGTGATATTTCCCTTGTCTCTTGAATCAGAACCAATATCTTGTTGCACTGTAGCAACGGTTTTTGTCTTCCCCTTTCCATCAAACTATTTTGGTCTCTTCTATGGATGTAGTTTCCAATAGTGTTGATCATCGTGACCACTTTTCTTGCAATGAGTGCAAGATGGCTTTCCTTCTTCCCTATTTACCATGGTGGTCTTCTTGTCCTTCCTTTTAAACTCCTTAAATGGCTTATGTGGTAGATTGGAAGGTTTCTTTGTGGGATCTTCCCGAACATGCTTTCTCATGTTCTCAAGGTGAGTGGCTTGCACACAAACTTCCTCAAGACTGATGGGGTTAAACAATAGCAAATTATGATGAATATAACCGTGAAGTGCGCCAATATACTTCATTAAAGTTTCATAAGAATCCAAAGGAATGTTTAATGCAAGAGATTTCTTCATAAATTCTTCTGTGAAACTTTGTACAGTTTGACCTTTACTTTGTCTTAAAGTTTGTCATTCCATCATTGCTTTATGTAAATAACCCAATGGATAAAATTGCTTCCTTATCGTTGATTTAAATTCCGAACATGAGGAAAGAAGATTACCACACTTACGTTTGTCCTGAAGTTTGCTCTCCCACCATACGAGAGTGGTGCCTTCCAACTGAAGAGAAGTCAGTTTCACTTTAACTTCCTCTTCATCAATCTGTTGAAAATGGAAATATACTTCATCATGTCAGATACAATTATATAGCTTTTCAGGATTAGCATCTCCATTAAACATAGGTAAATAAAATTTTACATCAAGCTTTAATAATGGTTTCTTAAAAGAGGCTTTATGGATAGAATGATGAGAATGATGAGAATGCTCAAAGGAAGAAGAACTAGAAATTGATGGTGAAGATGGAGGCTTAGGAGGGTCTCCTCCAGCCCCTTGATTTACCAAAGCATCATCATCAGCTTGTGATTCCTTTTTCTTCCCTTTATTCTTCATCCTCTTTTTGCAGTCTCCATACATTCGTTCAACCATTTCTGAGATGCGATAAAGGACCATATGGAATTTTTTCTCATGTTCATCACGCTTGTCCTCTTATGCCATTTTCTTCCTTCGAGATGCATGCCCAACTTCAGGATTGAAAGTATTAAGAGTTACTTCACCCTTCTTATGCTTGGCCCTAGTAAGCATTTACACTCAACAATTCACGTCAAATATGACTGCTCTGATAACAACATGATCTGGGATATTTTCATCAAAGTAACTTGTAAATAATTGTATTGAATGAGCATAAATTAAAGTGCACCATTAAAGAAGGAAAATCTCAATAATGAAGAGACATAAGCATCAAATCTGAACAAAGCATCAAATCTGAACACAAAAAATTGATAACAGAGTTCATCCCTAGTGGACTATATCTCCGGGTCCTGCTCTCAAATGGGTAGGCCTTTTTATTAACTCAGCAAAATAATTTGGAAAAATACATAAGTATACCTCATTCTGGAATTAAGCTGCAGAATCTTTGCTTAGATCAGAAAAAAAACATCACCATTGAATTTGTGGCGTCGAATTACCCAAAAATGGTTGTCTCCATGCCTCAATCCGACTCTATCATTCCCAGGCCCAAGAGAAATCTTTTCTCGATTTTTGTGCCCTACAACATACAATTAATTCCAAAAACTTCCTCGTAAACCGTGTTTGGTCATACCGTCTCATGCCTCCCCCCGTGCACTAGCGGATTTAAAAATTTAAGTAATAATCACGTGTGGTAATAACAATGAGGTCATTTGGCCTAGTGGTTGGTGGAGCTAAAGTTAAGGCATATAATGGGGGAGGTCTTGGGGTCGAGCCCGCGAGCCTCCCCTTTTGGGTGTTTGTTGTAACTTATATGCATATATTTAAATGGTGGTTCCACCAACTTTTAGCAGTGGGTTATATATGACCATTGGGCTCCAGATCTGGCGGGGTTCCACCAGATTTGGCCTTCTTTTTTTTTTTTTTGAAATTCGGTTCTCAGTCCCTCATTGGGCATTTTCCCACTGCCACGTGGCATCCCATGACTAGGCCACGTGAGAACCAACCATTGGGTCACGCCAACCAACTGTATAGTCACCTGCCACGTCAGTGTACGATCTGTCACATCATCCTGCCACGTCAGCGTATGGTATGCCGCCTCAGTTTCCACATCAGCCTGCCAAGTCATCATACAGTGTACCACGTGGCTGTATGGACTACCACGTGGTGATTTTTCATTGGTCCACGGATCGACCTGAAAAATCCAAAAACGAGTGACATGTGGCATCCTCTAGTGTTTCCAATTCATCATGTTGATGTCACCATGACATGTGTCACCTCCTACGTGTGCCACGTACACTGTAAGGATGTTGAAATCATCCGTACAGATGTTGATGTCAACAGTATGGATGTTGACTCATCCCCTGCTGACTGAGCTAGGTTGACCAAACTTTGATCATGAATGTATTTCGATCTATAACTCTGTTTGATGAGTCGTTTACACAGTTGGAAATCTTGTGACATGCTCTTCGTGATGACTTCACTTTCATTGAGTTTTGAGGACTTTGAATTTTTTCCCTTTCTTTGTCTATTGAGGTCATTCTAAGCTTCCTGAGTTTCTTCTACGAGTTTTGAGTTGTCCTTAGTCTTATCTGGATCCTTTTTGGATCACGTATTGAAGTTTTGAGTTTCCTTGGTGAGATTTGAACTTATATATAGAACCTGGGAACACATATTTTCATCCACTTCCTCATCCTCTGTGAAATGTGTATGAATCTACATGTTTGCTTCCCCTAATTCAATCTCTACGTGAATGTTCGAGGGTGTGTTGGCCAAAAATATTGCAGTGGATTCCTCAACATTTAGTTACGTCTATGAGGTAGCAATCCATCCATGATGATGCCTGGAACATCGTCTAGAGAAGAACAAGGGTCGCAATGGACACGAAGCAACAACATATGTAGTTGCAAACAGTGAGATCGGAAGAAATTTTTTCCCTTTCTTTGTCTATTGAGGTCATTCTAAGCTTCCTGAGTTTCTTCTACGAGTTTTGAGTTGTCCTTAGTCTTATCTGGATCCTTTTTGGATCACGTATTGAAGTTTTGAGTTTCCTTGGTGAGATTTGAACTTATATATAGAACCTGGGAACACATATTTTCATCCACTTCCTCATCCTCTGTGAAATGTGTATGAATCTACATGTTTGCTTCCCCTAATTCAATCTCTACGTGAATGTTCGAGGGTGTGTTGGCCAAAAATATTGCAGTGGATTCCTCAACATTTAGTTACGTCTATGAGGTAGCAATCCATCCATGATGATGCCTGGAACATCGTCTAGAGAAGAACAAGGGTCGCAATGGACACGAAGCAACAACATATGTAGTTGCAAACAGTGAGGAAATAAGCAACAAGGGTGTCCAACTATATCCATGAAGATTGATACTGATGGCTCAAGACCATAAATTTCCCCTATTGTCAGTTTTCATTGCCAAAATGGGAAGGTGAACTGACCAAATCTAAAACTGTACCAAAGTAGTAACCATCATCAATAAGAAGTACCACAACGTTGTCCTGACACCTTCTAATCATAGTTGCCTTTGACCACAAACGTTAGAAGAGAATGTGATGTGTTTCCTCGATGGTCAAGTGGAGGACAAGTGTTCAAGTGCCCTGGTCATCATTCCTATAACATAAATGCTTCCCTACCACCCCATTCGGGGATATTAATTTGAAACTCCTATTTTAAAATAATATTTATATTAATAAATTATATTTATACTAGGATAAAAAAAAAAAAAAAAATTTTAAATATTATAAAATATATTATTTTTAAATATATATATATATATAACTTTATCATGTAATATTTTTTTGGGGGGGTGGAGAAAAGGCGGGCCTGCAAAAACCCTAACTACAGGTGGTTGCAGGTTTCCTTCGGTTCACCCGTGACAATTTTGTGTTTTCTACCCCATCCTTAGAAGTTCTTCAACATTCATTGTCATTTTCCAGGTGCATGAATTACCTTACTTCCTACATGGAAGAGGGGGGAGAGTTGGATTACACATAGGACCATACAGATGGGTAATTGATTTGGACGTCGCCACTTTTCAACCAGCCCAAAGCACTTACAGGTATGAGGCTCAAATTAGTAGATATGGTAGAACAAAGGTTCGAGGTTTCCTCTACCGAGCCCATCACCGTTGCATCCTCTCTCCTGGAAAGTGGGGTTTTGTCCCCACCCATAGATCAGTTGGTTTTTTTCTTAAACCTTGTTGTGGACGTCGAGGCGACACCTTTGGTACCATTCCTACCAGCATCCCTTGGGGATCTTATATATATTTTGTCTTTAGTCCTGAGGTCTCTAGATTGGAAATAGAACAAGGTTATTTTTCTTGAGGAGGTGGCCGAGGGTTTTTTCTCCATAAACCCTAGCCTTTTTGTTCTACCTCCGGTCTCAAGCTTTAATGAATGTAGCCACAAATGGTTCAAGTCCCCTCGACTTGGTTAGAGACCACATTTTTCTATCAAAGCGATTGAACAAACTCGATCAATGTCGGACCCATTTATTGGTAAGAGCCTCACTCCAAGCGCCTAAAATTTATATTTTCGTCTTTACAAAATTTGGATCATCAATTCAATGGGGACTCTTCGAGACAGGAACTTAGCTTGTTGTTTGAAAAATGGCCAACCCGGACTCTTTTTCCAATTGAGTATGCCCCTAGGGATAGACAGAAATCTATTCCCCCTCGATAGAAGAAAATCTCTTTTATAAATCCATCAAGGCCCCCATTAAAATTGGCTCTTGGAGACAATATTATGTTATCTCAGGTGTTGGAAATGGTAGAGATAGTTGTGGTGGGCATAGCCAACGATCGTCATTTTGGAATTAAAACCCTTAGGGATTGGGTTGAAATTTCTTGGAAAAATTCCATGGAACAACTGCCATTAGTACAAACCTTATCAAAAGGATGGTTTATGTCAAATTCAAGAAAGTTGAGGACGTTGAGTGGGTCTTAAAGTCCCCCTGGTGCATTGATTCCTCTCTGTACCTTCTCAAAAAATGGACTCTTCTCTTTGATGCCAATCATGAAAATATGGATGAGCTTTTGATCTGGATTTGTTTTCCCGGTCCCTGCATAAATTTGGACCAAGGAGGGTTTTCAATGTCTGGGGAATGCCCTAGGGACCTTTCTGGATGCGGACATGTCTTTTCTCTCAATAGATAAAAAACATTTGGCTCAAGTTCTTGTTCATCTCAATGTCAGGAAGGGACTTGCAGAGGAAATGGAGCTTTCCTAGGGTGGTAAAACCTTTATGTAGAATTTGGATTATGAGGGGATACCCTTTAGTTTTCACTAATGCCACAAACATGGCCATATATCCAATGAATGCAAGCTCCCCATGCATGGAAAAGGAATGGGAAGCCCTCATCTGACACAAAAGAAGAGAGGGGCATCATAGTTGGAAATAGACTCTCTTTCAACTTCAGTAAAATAGGGAAAAGCATTGCTCTCCTCATAATCATATTTAGAATGGAAGAATAAAGGGGGAATATCAATATCGGCCATGGGTTCTTCTTATTGTTCGGGATCAGTATTGGTTCTTGATCATGGTCACTCAACTCAAGTGGATTCAACAATTTGAGAGGCTCAATAGGGGATATCTTTTCAACTTTGTATGCCACATTGCTCCCTCCCTTCCCTTAATTTCAATTTTTAGTCTTTAACTTTTTTGGGTAGCGATTAGTCTAGAACCCTGAAGAACCTTCCTTTCTCCCCTCAGCCTCCATAATTTTTCCCCTCCCGGTCCCCCTATTGCTTCTTGTTGTTTGATGTTCGGCTCTCCTTCAAATTCCCCTACTTTTTGTGGTCCTGATATTG
>CBVK0100068042.1:0-42488 GCA_900067695.1 Picea abies
AGAGTATTGCAACCACATCGAGTACATCGTCATAATATTCATCTTCCTTCCTACAAATTTTTCAATCGCATAATGTCTTGAACCATGATACATAGTGAATCTTATGTGGAAATTCATTTTTAGATGATTTTTTTATGGTTACTTTCGAAATTATTTCAATGCATTATGAACCTCCTATGATTGTGAAAGATCTGAATTGGATCCTCTTGTAAATTTTGTAATAAGCATGTACTTGATTTATTTTATTTTATTTTGTCTTTTTTGACAAAGTTTGAAGTGGAAAGAAAATCGTTGTGACTGTTGGCCTTCCAAAGGCATCCTATTAAAAAAATTAAGGTTGTAGTGAAGAGATGAGCAAGGGAGATGCAAGGAGAAATTGGGGAGGACGGTAGCAGAAATGGGAGCTTGAAGAGGGAAACCTACTTGAAGATCAGTGGAAAAAGGAGTCAAGGATTGCATGATAAGGGAAGGTGTCTAATACATGGCCATATGCAATTTTTAATTGTTAGTGAGTAACAGTATACAAAATCTATGTATAGCTCACCCCTATGTAATTATCTCTTGGGCTTAATAAAATCCCCAATAAATGTTGAAACCTATGTGTAATTGTTTCAAGTTCATGGTTTCATTGTGGGTTCATTAATTCTATGTTATGGATTTTTTGGTCATGTTTATTAATTATTGGATCATTGCATGAGAGATATAGTAATAGCATCCTATAAATACAATGTTTTATCTCTATGGCTTGGGGTAGGACCACAACAAATGGAAAAACACCAAGAAATCACCTCAAATATCAAATATGAAATATAAATGGAAATGCCAACAAAGGAAAGGCTATCATCCTACCTCTTTTGAACATTTGTAGAAGACCACAGTTGAGCTCACAATACAATGTCTGATACCTACAACTTGTCCTCAACATCCAAGATACACAAGCAAATGGAAAATGTATGAAATGTTAGCATATAAACTAGCATAATCCATTAACATGTAAAGCAAATTTATCCATGGAAAATAATATAAACATTTGCAACATATAATTGGACGAGAAAAGAGTATTTCAATTAATATAATCAGTGGGAGTACATAGGTGACAACCCCCTATATCAGCAACTCATTGAAACCGAGAAACTAAGTCCCTCCACATGGGCCTTCACCACTTCAATCCTCCACAAATCAAGCTCACGAGTTCTAGGAGTAATTGGTTTCCTCCTTCACAGGATGGGGAGAGATTGGGGGTTGAACATAAAGAGAGTTCATACTTGAAGGAATAAGGGATGCAGACTCAAGGATGTAATATGAGGAAAATTGTTTCCATAGTGTACTTGCTCTCAACTTTTCCCTTCTTCTTCAAGACTTGTATGTGGCTCAATTTATAGCCTCCAAAGGAAACTGAAGGGTCGAATCCGAGCATTGCCATCATATGAAGGGTCAAGGGTCATGGATCCCATGACTTGGCATGGAAAAGATGAAATGTTTTTTTTTTAATTTTGATCGCAAAACCCGATGTACATGAGTTTTAATGGAGAAACCTATGTATACGCAAGTTGTATAACTGTAGCTCGCATATATGTACACACATTTGAATTTTTTACTTTTGACTGAGAAAAATGGGGAAATTGAGTCTGTAGAGGGAATGGGTATGCCACCAAAGCATGATGCATAGGGTGTGGAAAAAATTGCTAAAAAGTTCAAACGTCTTTCCTCTACCCAGAGACCATTCACAATGTTTTAATGCTAGTTGGGTGACTTTAGTTTTCCCATAAGCTCTTCACAACACTTTAAAACTTTATGGGACGTTTTCCTTTTAGTTGGATGCCTCCACTCACCTATTGGCCAATTATTTTTACTTGTTGATAGACTTACCCTTATATCTAACCATTATCTCTCTCATTGGTTTGCCTGGCCTTTTTTTGGAAAGGGCGAGACAAGTGTTGTAAGATATTGTTTGGCTAGCGTGAACCTTCTTCATCAACCTTTTTTGGTAATAAAATTTCTTGAGAGATGTTGGGTTTTTGTAATAAACACACGCACGCACACACACACACACACACATACACACAATGCAATTTGTTGGTTAGATTGCAGACCATAGTAGGGTGCATTCTCCCAGTATTGGAATTAATGTGGAGAAATTTATGTTCTTAGTGTCAGTTGTAGTAAATCATACACTAACATGTAATGGACAAGATTTTAACCCCAGTGAATAGAGCATGGTGAAGCACATTTACAACCTAATAATGAAAAGAGGAGACAAAGTATTTTGTTTATTCCATAATTGGGATCCTTGTTGAAAAAACAGATAGGCCATAGGCCTACCATTTACGAATTAGTGAAGAAGAAGAATTCACTAGAGTTCATCATATAATGCTACAAGAATCTTAAGGAGGTTTTTTTTTATACATGGAAAACCTTTCTTGATATATAGTGGCCATATTCAATATCAAGATATGATACTCAACCTCTTGGTAAACGGAGAGTGGCACCAACATTTAGATTTCAGTATTTGTATGATATCCTACAATCTCACGTGCAAGTACACTTTTCATGGGATTCCATCCATAATTTTTATGGATGAGAGATGAGTGTTACCCCACTTAGAGATGTAAACAGTATACCTTTCATTAATATATGTATATATTGTTTGGTGTAATACTTATGGTGAATTTTGTTATTTAATATATTTGAGTATTTTATTTGTTACATTGAGTTATTTTTGTTATGATATATTAATGTTGTGTTATCAATGGTTTTTCTTTTCCGAGAAAATTTTATTTATATTTGATATTTCAAAGTTTGAAATCAAAATATACATGTGCTAGCCCATGCACTCTTAAGAAGATACTTATGTACTGTATTCAAATTGTTCTAAAAACTAGTCTCATTACAAACTTCAGGAATCAACAAAACATGTCATCAGAGGGTATACACATTCTCAAAACATAGACTAGAACAGTCTTGTTATCGCGGAATTTTTACTTGTGCAAATCCCACCACAAGATCCCCAAATATTGTGTAACTATGGAAGAAAATACCACTGCCACCTAAGTAGTATCTTCCCTCATTTTAGTGATGGGGAAGGTCCACCACAAGGGGGGGTTCTCTGGTGACCACGAGGGATTGAATAGAAAGTTTAGTAGCCAATCCTATCGCCCCCTATATTGATCACTTGTTAGTTGGTATAGGTCTAGGAAGGAAGGAAAGGTTGTAAGGTGATTGTTGTACCTGCTCGAAAGAAGAAACAATTTGTAGCATATGTATAACAATTACCAAGATAAAGTATGCAACAATTACCTCTCTAGACACTTAGACAAGTTAAATTTCACTTGGTTGTTGCAAATTACAGTAGTAAACAACCTTATAACAACAATCAATGATTTGCAACAGCAGCAAGAAATATTTCTCAAAAGCACCACAATTGACCATGAAAAGTAAGCATATAATAAATAGAATATTATCCAATTGTTAGAGGTGACTTTTGAATAAGTTAATCCACTTGTAAGTAGGTATATGCAACAAATTAAGACATATTTTAGTGGTTGTAGAAAACTTTTGTAACAGAGGTGATAAATGTTCTGATTTTGTTAGGGTAAGGGTTAGTAAAGTTAGTGGAACGCTTGAGAGATTTAGAACAATGGTTTTAACAACTACTTTCAAGAAAATATTTACTTATAGATTAGTGCCTTTACCATTCTAGGGATATGGAGTTTCAAATGCATCCAAGATTGAAGGTTGATCTAATTGAAACCAAGTGGTAGAGTTTAAACCCTAAGGTGTAAGCACATTTGGGCCCTAGGATTTAGACTTTGAGGAAAAGGATATCTAGGGTGCAAGCATGTTTGGGCCCTAGATATTGTTTCTCCCTTCTTGTAGCTTCTCTTAGGTCAAAGATCAATTGTCTAGGGCTCAAATCCTAAAGTGTTGGCAGTTTATGGAATTAGGGTTCCAACCCTAGCAAGGATATTTCACCAATTTAGACAAATAAAACTTTTTGAAGGGAATAAAAACTTAGGTTCCCTTCTTATGGTTTCAACAAAACAAGACTTCTTACAAAAAATAGCAAATTAACCATTTACATCAACAATACACCATAGAATTTGTAGAGAATTAATTACTTTATCTAAGAAACCAAGAGCATAAAATGCTAATTACAAAAATAGCAATCGAAATTCAGCAAAAGAATCCACAATAAACACCCTTTAAGCATAGAGCATGAGAGAGAAAGACCAAGAAAACTGAAATAATGAAAATTCTATAAGTGTTACCCCACAATAGAGAGGAATTATGATGATCCAAATGAAAATGAGTGTTATCCTTTACATATGAGCCTAGGATTAGTGCTTTGTCCACATAAAATGTCAATTTTTAATTAGAAGTGGAGCCAACCCCTCATTTAACCCTTTACAAATGATAAAATGAAAAATATACATCAACAATAGCCACACGTGTGAGATGTCAAGCCCTCCTAGACAAGGAGGATGCCTCCAAAGGCCACGTGGCACCAATCCAAAGTGAGGTGGGGGGAAATGATGTCTCTCCTCACCCAAATTCATGTCAACTAGCATTAGTACCCTAGGTGTCTACCAAACCCTAGCTCCATCAAACCCTAAAAGATGATGTCATCATCAAAATAGGACCAATGTCTAGGATCCAGGTGTTGCATCTAGGATGGAGGGGGATGCATCTTGTCTCTGCAAGGTATCTATTTGTTTATTGTTGCAACATCCCTAGTCTAGTGGATAAATAGGATATGGGTTACTCAAGCCAACCTGTGGGATTCTAGCCCATCTGTGTGCCATCACGACCGAATCTTCTCAAACCAAGCCCATTTTTCCATCATCCAAGGTTCCAAGAATGTGAAAGCTTATTTTTTATAGTGAATCATTGGGTGACTCATTTATATACATCACACATTTCAAGTTCCTACAATAAAGGCATAATGTCCTAGGTACAATCCTAGGATGTCCCTCAAAGAACCATATCAAGGCCATCCAAAAAAAATCAAAGTATAAGGAAAGGTTAGCCAAGGTTCACAAGAAACATTAGTCCTTAAAGAATGCATAGTAAGTTATAACTTAAGATATAAGCCATGTAAACAATTCACCTCAATATACCCTTCAAGAATCACACCAACCCAGGACTTCATCTGAGTTGGAAAGTTGAAGTATGGGAGGGCCTTCATCCAAACCTATTAGGTGTGCCAACCTAGACATGAAATGAAAGAACCCAGGTAGAGGGATAGGTCACGAGGGAAGCAGGAAAGAAAGAAAACCTTCAAGAGTAATTTTGATAGTGATATGGTTTTAGTGCTTACTTCATGGCTTATGGTGTCATTGAATCCATTTCTATGAGCACCTTTGTAGAGGGAGCATTTGTTGGCTTGAGATACCCTTTCCTCGGTACTTTTTTAATTTTAAACCCATCATTTTTCCTTGTGATACTCAATTATCATTTACAAGTCCCCTTTATAATGTTTCAAGCTTCATTCCTCCATTTTTTTATTGGGAAATTGTCCTTTATAATTTGGTTCATTCATTCGCATTCAGACATGGAAGATTACCATTAGACAGGGTAGAGATCAATCTAGCATGAGTATTTTATGCTGGCATTTATCATTTAGCAATAGCATATATAATTAGAGAATTTACATCAACCTATGGGCCTTTAGCCCCTTCTTCTCGTGATAGAATGGACCATGACCCATTATCAAACTTGGGTACACTATGAGAGGCTCCAAACTTGGGTACACTATGAGAGGCTCCCGGATGGAAAGTGTTAAGTATGGTGGGGAATATAACATTACCCTTGTGAGGGCCCCCCAATAGTACCCCTTTTTCCCGGGCAGTGACAACATGGGACTAGGGAATAGAAGTTGACCACCAAGGTCCAACATCCACCACCAAGATCCACATCCACATGTCCAACAAATTAACCACAACTTTTTTCATGAAAGAAGGACTAACATACCTCATGGTGACATTGGATTACCATCTCCCATACACTGGGTTGCTTGCATGTGATGAGACTTGGTTGAATTGTAGTTGTAAAGGTAAATGAGGGGGGTTGTTCGGTTTCCATCTGTGGAAATTATAATGATCATCATGGTCAGCATCATGTTCTCCATTGTGGGCCATGAGACATGATCTCCTCTAGTTACCCCTAGGCATGGGGGCGTAACATCTCGCTCCAACATGGGCACATGTGATCACCATAAAGCGCATGAGAACCTTGGCATATTTGGTAGTCCAAGACCTGGAATCATGTTCCCACTTCAAACAACAAGACCCTTTATAAGTATCGGTCAGTGGGTGTGATCCACCGAAGTCAGTGATAAATCCAAAACCATGCTGAAAATAAATAAATAAATCACTAAATTATAAAATGTTAAAGAAATATTATACAATGATTGAGTGAAATTTCCAAACATGTATTCATTATATACAAATGGGAATGCAATATATACAAAATATGCAACACTACACTAGCATGAATGTATGATGCAAGATATATACAAATGTAATGCAGGATGCAAATTCTCTACCTAACCTACACTAATCATATGACCAGTGAAACCATCCCAACATTATATCAAAATATCTACCCATGTGCCTCATCATGAACCAAAACATGGATAATACAAGCACAAAAAGATCATGAGTTAGAACATACAACGTACCATAACTAGTCATAAAATCTAACTCATGGATGCAAGAGGGAAATACTAAGTCATCCAAGGAGGTATCACCACAACTCATCTCTATCAACCCCAGGACAAGGTCGAAAGAATCATACAAAGGTATATCCTCACCCTCAACTACAAATCCATCACCCAAAGATCGAGAAGGGATGAGAAGGAACCTAAAAAAAACTCTAATGTTGTCCATGAGAAAAGAGAGTGCAAGGTTAGGGATGAAACCAGGACTAGAGAGAAAAAAAATCTCTCAAACCAAGGCTTGTTGGACTTGTTTGTGAAACTAAAAACCCTTGCAATAAACCATAGGTTGAAAAAAATTATGTCCTACAGAAAAGTGACTATCATGAGAAAAACTCCCAACTATATCTATAGAGAAATAGCAAGGTGAAAAGGGGAAGGTTGGAAACTCTCATCAAAAAAATCTTGTTCTGGGAAAATCATGTCCTTACCCTCATCAAATTTAGAGCACGATATTGGTTGAGAATATTATTCATAGAACAATTCCAAGTAGTAAGTAGAATATGTATCAGACCCTCCATGATATGACCATAAATCATCATGAGAATGTTGCAATAATGTTGAAATATTGTAACTGCAAAGAGTATTCTATTTATTATTGAGTCATTATTAAATAGATCAATCCCCTTTTGTGGATTGATCATGTCGGGCATTGTAATTGACCAAATCCCCTTTTGCAGATTAGTCAAACTCTAATTGTATTATGAAAATTAAGAAGTTGGCCCTCGTGCCTAATTAAAGTGGTTTTAACCACCAAGAAGACAATTCGGCCCTACCCAATAAAGAGACACCTTTCCAGCACCTGCCAGCTAGTATAAATAAAGGAAGCCAATGCCTCATCATCACACTCACTCATTAACTCATCAAGTGCACAAGTTTGGTAGTTTTAGTTGGGAGAAGAAGGAAGAGAGAGGTGCATTGCTCAGTTTTGGATCTTCTCTAGTGTTTTGGTTTATTATCTTGGCATTGTATTGGCTATCTATATTAAGGAAGTTTTGTTGGGTTTTCTCCCCCATAAGGGTTTCCCAGGATAAATGTTTTGTATCTTGTGATTGTGTTTCTCTCAGTGATCCTACCTATGCTATGGTTATCTAGTAAATTTAAAAGAAACCTAATAATAGCTCAAAACTTAACATGGTATCAGAGCTAAGTTGAAGAGAGCATCTTTCACTTGATAAAGAAAAATGTCATTGTTGTCGTACAAGAAAATTAGGGCTTTTGTTGGAGAGGAATTTTTTCCTAAAAATCATCTAGAAAAATGTGCCCTACCCATGTTGGCACAGGGGCAGACCCAGGGTTCAACGCTTCAACAGCGCACCAAAAAAACCCTAACTATCATCCCTTTCGGCAACACCTGTGAAGCAGATGAAGTCACACTCGAGGTAGAGGCAGGGGGGGTTGCAGGACTCAAGTGTCTACAACCTAGCTGGGACACAGATCTGTGATCACAATACTTAACAGAGCACTTAGAAATTAGCATTCATTAGTCTTTAACCCTTATTCAAATTGCAGGTTAAACCCTTATTACAGATTGGTGCAGTGACAACCAAGATCAAGCACCTCTAACCATTCATCACATAGCATCAGAGTAGATATAATCATTCATTCATGTATAAAGAATTAAGCATCAATGGATCTACCTATTATACACCAATATTATGTTGAGATTCAACAAGAAGATCCTAGTGAAAATTATGCACCTACACTAGGATGGAGCCTCAGGTTATTTTTAGGTGGAAGTCTATTTTTAGATGATGAGCAAATTCTATTTATAGATGGTGTGCGAATTCTATTTATAGATGTATGTCGACTATTATTATCCCTTAATAATAGTTGGACAATAAATATTATTCTATTCTTAATGAGCACTTGGAAATAGTTAACTGAAGTGGCAAATCAGTTAGCTATAGGAAATTCGAGTTCAAAGGTTGACTAGTGGGACATGCAAGTTGAATTAGTTGTAACTGAGTGATTCGAAGTTGTAATAGAGTTGGATGTGTAGTTATGTGAGTTGTGAAGTAGTTTAACTCAGTTAAGTGAGTTAAGCTCAGTTGTACTAGTTGTAACTAAACTTACACTAGTGGGAGATCAGTGAATTAATTATTAATTAATTCACAATCAGTGATCTCACATACAACTGAAGATTTACCACTGTTAACTACATGCATGTTAGATCTAGTGGAGACCCAGTTGAGATAACAGGTGAAAGGGACAGTTTGACTATTAATTGTGACATTACTGAGTGCACTCATGAAACCACACACATAGTGGATGTGCCCATGAGAATTGTGCGGACTAGGCAAGGGCAATTCATTCATTGCGGGGATATCCATTAGCAGGGATTGCACAGCGGAGGTAGGTTGTCTGGAAGCAGTAAATTGGCACATGAATTTGTCAATTTTTGTATGACAGTGTGAGACGATTGTATATTGTACTAAGAGCTCTTGGATTAGAGTTTTGTATGAGATTGTTTCATGATCCATGATATATACATAATATATGATAGTGGGGATTTTAGATTTATGCTTTCCTGGTAAAATATATGTGTTATGTGTGATTGATCTTTCTTCTTGATATTGCAATTGGCGATCGTGTTTTAAATTCTGCAAGAATTTTAGTAGAAGCGATTTTGTATTTAACAGTGGCATATAATTGTTAGATCAGGAGAATCCAGGCAATACATAATTTGTATTAAAAATTTTACAGATGATTACACTAAGCAATTAAATACATAAACAACATTAACATCATAATACAAAGCACATCGACACATGATATATGTGGTTCATCCCAGTGTGTGGCTATGTCCACCAATCTTCTTCTCTTGTTATTAGTCTCTTCCAATCTTCTTACATGCACCAAGCCAAAATGACAGCTCTGCATAGGACAGGAGATCTGTGTGCACCTCGCCAGATCCCCCTTCCCCAAGTTGTATCAAAGCACAAATCCTTACACAGTCTGTCTGCACCAAGCACTTATAAAACGCTTGCACTTAGCTCTGCAAACCTTAACACATCTTCTTGCACATAGCTAATATTAGCACTAAGCCATCGACCCATTCTTACATCACCTAGCTACTTATTTATACCTTAAAAAAGAGGCCTAAGCATGGGTAAGCCCATGGGCCGACATCCCATACCCGTTACATAAACCCTAAAACCCAAAAATCTCACAAAAAAGGGCGAGATCCCATGATCTCCGCTTTGCCTGAGCACTCCCTCTTCGACCATCCTATCGAATTCCTAAAAATGGTCAAACACAACCAACGTTTCCACAAAACTTGGTTGAGGGAAAACAGGCCCCCAACACTCACCTGTGACTCATCCCGAGTCACTCTGATCTGGGAAACACTGCTTCAAAGGCCTCGAGTTGTCTCGACTTGCTGCTTCACCAGAGCCTCCTGCTCGATGAACTCCTGAATGACTTGCTCAGTGACAGGCCCTTCCAGGGGTTGTTCCATTGTTGCGACCACCTATTCCAGCTATGATCCTTGTCCCTTGATCTCTTCAAAGAGGGTGCAGGCTTCATCTTGCATCTGTTGGAGTCGTTGTGTCACCTACATCACTCTACTCTAGATGGCAGTGACCTTCTACTAAACTGTGCATTGCTCCTGCACCCTCTTCATCTTCTCCATTGTTGTCGACAACTTCAACTGCACTTGCACTGTAGACGCCTGTTGCTTCACCTCCTGAAGTTGTGCTTTCAATGTCCTCAGTTTCGGGTCTTTTGCAAGGCACTCATAGGTATGCACATTTCGGTTACCTAGTTTCTTGCATTCTGAAGCCAACGCCTTGATTCTTTCAACTGCGCTCCTGGCAGTTTATTCCCTCTAATCCCACACTTCTTGTAGAGTACTCGACACTGCTTGCAGTTCTAACTCGTATAGTCTTTCTTGAATCCATTGAATGGCTTCAGCGAGATTCCCCACTTGGCTCTCAGTTGTCTCTTCTTCCATCTGGGCCAAGCCTGGCACAGAGTGAAGTTCTCTAGACACTATCTCCTTGACCTTAGTCTACTCCATGAGAAGTTGGTGTTTTTCTCTCTGAATCTGCTCTCTGTCCTCCTCAAACTTCGTTCTCATGTCATATTTTTCTTGTTGCGAATTCTGAAGTAGCTCTAGGGCTTCCTCCTTTGCTTGCTTCAAGGCCTCTGTGGCCTATTCGTTTTCTTCCTGTACTCGACAAAGGTCATCCTCTATAGCATCTGTTATCCTTCATAGTTAGGTGGGCTCATCCCCCAATTCTACAGCTTCTGATGATGATGGTGAAGTAGACACCGCGCAGGTCGAATAGAGAGCTTGTTTTACCCCCTTCAGCTCTGCCTCGATTATGTCCTACATTGTCTCCTTATTTTCTTCATTTCACTGCAAAATATCCTCTGAAGCATCTACTATAGCTGGGATGATGAGGTCAATATCATCCAATGTGAGCACATTCTGTGACTGAGGCTTATTGGCTCGTGACTTCTTCCTTGCTGAGGGTTTCTTCAGAGAAACCTTATTTTTCTTTGATGTCTCACCCTTTGTAAGGGGTTCCTTCGGTGGTTTTACTTCGCCATTTTCTTTCTTGTCTTCTTCCCCTTCCTCCTCTTGGTTTACTTCATCACCTCCTCCTCCTCCAGGTGAGTCAGATGTAGTTTCCTCCAATGCGTTGTTTATCTCCTGCACTTCTTCCTTTTTCTTCTTCTTCTTAGCACTGCTCAGTCCATCCCAATATGTCTGGGTGACCAAAGGGCTTATGATGATGTCAGGGTCAGAGAGATTTGTCTACTCAACTGGTACAAGGAATTCAGTCGGCCATTCCTTGGTCATCTCCTCCATGTCTTCATTAGTCAATTTGTAGTAAGACTGCAGCTCCTCCTTGCTTTCGTCCCTGCACACAGTGATGTAAATGAAGTGTCAGTCTACGCGGAACTTTTCTAGTGGCATGTACGTATGCAAGGTATTCAGGGTCATTCGAGGGAATGACTCAATGGCGTGTGTGAGTTGTAGGTAGCAAGTGTGAAACACCGCGTTTGATTTCCACTGCTTCACCATGTCACTTGTATACCACAAGGTGGTGAACTTCGCGACCAATGGTTTTGATGGCTCGACTTCCAGGAATGTCGCTCCCTCCGGCATCTCCCAAACGAAAAATGCTATGAGAACCATTTGTTGGCACAGGGACAGACCAAGGGTTCGACGCTTCAACAGCGCACCAACAAAACCCTAACTATCGTCCCTTTCGGCAACACCTGCGAAGCAGATGAAGTCTCACCCGAGGTAGAGGTAGGGGGGGTTGCAGGACTCAAGTGTCTACAACCTAGATGGGACACATATCTGTGATCACAATACTTAACAGAGCACTTAGAAATTAAAATTCATTATTATTTAACCCTTATTTACATCGCAGGTTAAACCCTTATTACAGATCGGCGTAGTAACAACCAAGATCAAGCACCTCTAACCATTCAGCACATAGCATCAGAGCAGATATAATAATTCATTCATGTATAAAGCACTAAGCATCAATGGATCTACCTATTATACACCAAGATTATTACACTAAGCAATTAAATACATAAACAGCATTAACATCATAGTACAAATCACATCGACATAGGATATATGTGGTTCACCCCAGTGTGGGGCTACGTCCACCAATCTTCTTCTCTTCTTATTAGTCTCTTCCAATCTTCTTACATGCACCAAGACAGAACGCCATCTTCGCATAGGATAGGAGATCTGCGCGCACCTTGCCAAATCCTCCTTCCTCGAGTTATATCAAAGCAAAATGCCTTAAACAGTTTGTCTACACCAAGCACTTACAAAACACTTGCACTTAGCTCTGCAATCCTTAACACATCTTCTTGCACATGGCTAATATTAGCACTAAGCCATCGGCTCGTTCTTACATATCCTAGCTACTTATTTATAAATTACAAAAGAGGCCTAAGCATGGGTAAACCCATGGGCCGACATACCATACCCATTACATAAACCCTAAAACCCAAAAAGCCAACAAAAAAGGGCGAGATCTCGCGATCTCCACTTCGCTTGGGTGCTCCCTCTTCAACCAGCTTGTCGAAGTCCCAAAAATGGTAAAACACGATCAACATTTCCTCAAAACTTGGTTGAGGGCTAACAACCCTAATGAATCTTTTGGAAGATTGAGCACACCTTTTCTATGGACAGAGGCTCCAGAATGTCAAAACCTAGTTTTTACAAGTACTAGAAAACCATAAGTACCAGAAAACCAAGAAACCAGAACCAGTACCAGAAGTACCATTCTATATTTCTGCAAGCTCAGTTTCAAGGGGTAAAATTTGGATTTTCAGAAATCTGACTGCACCATCTTACTTAACTCAACTCAATGCATCTAGCCCTTGGATCAGAATTTCAAAATTTGAAGTTTGAAAAAATAGGGTTTCCTCATAAAACCCTAAGTTGCAGTTGTAGTTTCAGTATCAATTGCAATTGCAGTATCAGTTGAAGTATCAACTGCAGAACTAGTTGCAGTCACCCTTGAAGTTTTTAAGAGTTGGTAATTATTACTGTTGCTACGAGATGGTGCCACTACCTGCAAATACTATCAGAGGTATGTACTCACATATGTTTAAATTGTTACTATTTAAAGGGTATTTTCAAGAGAAGGGATATATTTCCATATATCCAGAAGGATCTCAAATCCAACACATTCAAAGGAATAATGCAACCTAGGTTTGATTATTCGGATATGCATATATTTGTTATAACATTATTTTGATATAGGTTGCATGTTGAAGCTATGACCATCATACTAACCTTTGGTCAAAATTAAAGTCAAGGTATTAGATTGATTAAAGTCGATATCATAGAGTTTATTCTCTAACCCGGCTTTCTTTCAAGATAGCATATTGTCTTAGTACAAAAGACAAGTTGAAGAAATCACTTGTCACCTTGAGTGAAGGAGACTTGGAAGAAAAGCAACACACTCATTCTTGAGGACAAGACTCCAGGTTCAAGGTTTGATTAATTAAGTTGATAAGATTCAAAGTTGCACATGACAAGTTGATATCTACCCCATTACAAGTAAACACTATAGTTGAGGAAGCAGTCTTTGAAAAGTATTATACTTGGTAGCATGTGAGCATATTGAGATAAATGCTTAATTTAATCATTTACCAGATACAACTAACATCTCCTCTAGGAGAAACTTCTTGTGTTTGTTCTAGGTTACCATGTAGGAATGTTTGATCACAACACTAGAAGAATGTTCATCTTATTTCATATTGTATTTCTTAATTTTGATCTTTGTTTCAGGCAGGTCACAAGTGATAGCTCTAAAGGATCTACTGTGATGATTATTCGTGCTATTGTTTTATTACTATTATCAAAAGAGTATTATTCTTTCTTGTTTTGTTTTTTTTTACCTTGGTTCAGGTCACAGGTGATAACCCTCAGGAAGTTATAGTGAAGGTTACAAAAGGAAACAGATTAGATGAGACATGAAGCAGACGACCCAAGTCGTGAACATGACGGTATACATCCATGTACCAAAGGAGATGAAGAAGAAGCTATGTTTTGTATCTAGAGTATCTCATATGAAGATTGATTGTAAGGAGCAGAAGGATTCAAATATGACCAAACATTAGAAAAAGAACTCATAGAAGACTTGGTCAAAGGATAATGAAGCCACCTTGATGGGAAGAAAAATTCACTTGAATTCTGACTCAACTTTTCATATTTAGACTTGGTATTCAACACCAAGTATACCCTGTAAGAGATGATGAAGTCCTTGTAGACTCAGAAGAAATCAAGAGTAATCCTAATCTCATAAAGGATCTGATGAAGAGACAACTTCCAATATTGGGAGACAGATGCCATGAGAAGACTATATCATCGCTTCAGAAACTTCTGGGAGATATGAAATCTCTTGGGAAAATTCCCTTGTTCAATGATAGAGAAGGAAGCCAGTCAACAAGACTAGGATATGGATTTTTCCATGAGACTAGAAGAGAAGTCAGTATTGACTTCCAAGATTGATCTAACAAATAAAGTATGTTACAAATGTACAAAGCCTGATGTATGTCTAGAGGATTCTCCCAGCAATAAGGAGAAAAATATGACGAGACCCTTACTCCAATAATTGAATAAATAGTTCTAGTATTCATGAAGACAACCAAAACAACCATGATTCATATATAGTATGAGATGCAGGGGGAGAAATCCCCATATTTAAAATTGAGTGGCAGTTGGTGCAGTACATTAGTTGGGTCATGGAGACATGACTACGATAAAAGATAGAGTTGCCTCCATGAAAGAAGAAGAGCTACCTTCAATATCAGTTATTGAGCCACTCTCAGTTTCAGATGACGGTGTTTCCATGATGAAGTAGAGGAGTTACTTTCATATTTCAACAGTCACAGTGAGAATGGAACAGTCATTCTCATCCTTAGAGCAGCTCCAAGTGTAGAGTCTCAGTTCCATAAGGAACGATTGCGGAAAGAGGACAGGACATACTCTCATGAAGTGAGACATACAGTTCTTTGCAGAGAGCACATAGAGCTAGCACATGATTGTGTAGATTGAGTTGCATCTAAGCAAGTGTACCAGATTGGTACAATGTAATGTGAAAATTTGGTTTGAAGTTGAAGATAGAAAGACTCGGGTTTGCAAGTTGAATAAGGATCTGTACAAGTTGAAGCAAGCTCCTAGAGCTTGATATGGCAGAATTGAAAATTTCCTGAAGATCTTGAGCCTTACCAAGAGTAAAGTTGATTCTAACCTTTACCTCAAGATTATGAATGATGAGCCAGTGACATTACTACTATATGTAGATGATGTATTCTTGATAAGATGAAGAAAATATCATCACATATTGCAGAAGAAGCTCACTACATAGTTTGATGAAAGACCTAATGATTTATCTCTTAGGTCTTGAAGTTTGGCAAAGCCCAGAGAAGATCTTTCTTAACCAAGGGAAGTATGCAGTTGAAATAATGAAGAGGTTTAACATGTTGGAATGTAAATTCATGTACACACCCATGGAAGCGAAGTTGAAGCTCCTGGTAGACGCCTCATCAAAATTGGTTGATGCTACTCTGTACAGACAGATTATTGGTTCGTTGATGTATCTGATTAATACCAGACTGGATATATGTTTTGTTGTGACCACCTTTGAGTCGGTATTTGATAGAACCCAGACGTATTCACCTTGATGATAAAAAACATGTGATGAGATACCTTAAGGGTACATTGGATTTTGCTCTCTATTATACTAGAGATCATGACTTCAGATTGTATGTATATACTGATTCATATTGAGCTAGAAGTGTTTCTGATAGAAATATGAATTCAGGATGTTGTTTCAGTCTGGGGTTAGCCATGACCTCATGGAAGAGTAGGAAGCAATCCAGTATTTCTCCCATCACGGCAGAAGCAGAATATATTGGAGCATGTTCCACCATTTGTGAATCCATATGGCTTAAGATGTTGTTGAGAGATCTATTTGATCTAGATATGGAAGCCATCATGATCCTATGTGATAACCAGAGTTGTATAAAAATGAGGTGTTCAGTGATGAGTCGAAGCACATAGAGATCTGGTATCACTTCATTCATGATATGCTGCAAAGATGATCTATAAAGCTCCAATATGTTGGCTTGGATGAATAGGTTGCAAATGTGTTGACCAAACCTTTGTCTCGTGTAAAGTTTGAACACTTTGGAGACAAGCTTTGTATAGTCCGAAAGGACCTCCCTCGAAAGGGGGAGTAGTGCTGATGATACTTTGGTATCCTGACCAATAGCAGGTATCTCAGTTAGGATTTTATATCCTAGGGGATTGATCATCCCTGGACAGATCCTAAAGGTTCGTAAGGATGGGATATCAGAGTACTTGTGCATGTATATGATAGATTTGGTTAGTAGTGGTAGCTTCGTTAGGATTTTATATCCTATGGAATCTTTTGATTCCTGGGAAGATCCTTTGGATTTGTCAGAGTACCACAAGATGTTGTGATGCCATCCTAGTGCTAAACATTTCTAGCTTTGTGTTGATGTTGTTGATGTCAACCTCATGCTAAATATTTCCAGCTTCATGTTGATGTTGTTGATTCCAGCCTCGTGCTAAATATTTTCAGCTCCGTGCTAATGTTGTTGATGCCAGCCTCGTGCTGAATACTTCCAGCTTCGTGTTGATGTTGTTGATTCCAGCCTCATGTTCAAGATTTCCATCTTCATGCTGATGTTGTTGAGATGTCATCTTTGTGCTGAAGATTTCCAGCGCCATGTTGATGTTGTTGAGATGCCATCTTCGTGCTGAAGATTTCCAGCTTCATGTTGATGTTGTTGAGATTCCAGCATCGTGTTGAAGATTTCTAGCCTAATGTTGATGTAGATGATTCTCCAACCTTTGTGCTATGATATTGTTGTTGTTGATGTTTTATCAACCTTGTGTTGCTATTGATGATGATGATGTATTAGTGTTATACTAATCCATGTTGATGTAGATGATGATGATGCCACTTTAGCTTCTTGCATAAGATGATGATGATGATTCCACTTCAGCTTCTTGTTGAAGATGATGATGATGATGCCACTTGAGCTTCTTGTTGAAGATGATGATGATGATGCCACTTCATCTTCTTGTTGAAGATGATGATGATGATGATGTTATTTCATCTTTCATGTTGAATATGATGATGTTACTTTAGTCTCATGCTAAATATGTTAATGATATTACTTTAGCCTCATGCTAAAGAAGATGATGATGGTACTCTAGCCTCACGCCAAAGATGATGATGATGTTACTTTAGCCTCATGTTGATGAGGATGATGATGCTACTCCAACTCCATGTTGTGAATGATGATGATGAGAAAAACTTCCGATGATTTATAGATATGCCAATCAGTGTTCTAGATGTTGTTGATGTTGTTTCCCTCTCTCTCTCCTGGTGATGTCGTATTGACTTATGTTTGTAGAATACCCTTCTTGTTAAGGGGGAGTGTTAAAGTATTGTAACTGCAAAGAGTATTCTATTTATTATTGAGTCATTATTAAATAGATCAATCCCCTTTTGTGGATTGATCATGTCGAGCATTGTAATTGACCAAATCCCCTTTTGCAGATTAGTCAAACTCTAATTGTATTATGCAAATTAAGAAGTCGTCCCCCAGGCCTAATTAAAGTGGTTTTTACCACTAAGAAGACAAGTCGGCCCTAACCAGTGAAGAGAAGCCTTTCCATCACCTTCCAGCCAATACAAATAAAGGAAGTCAGTGCCTCATTATCACACTCACTCATTCACTCATCAAGTGCGCAAGTTTGGTAGCTGCAGTTGGGAGAAGAAGGAAGAGAGAGGCACATTGCTCAGTGTTGGATATTCTCTAGTGTTTTGGTTTATTGTCTTGGCATTGTATTGTCTATCTATATTAAGAAAGTTTTGATGGGTTTTCTCCCCCATGAGGGTTTCCCAAGATAAATGATGTGTATCTTGTGATTGTGTTTCTCACAGTGATCCTACCTATGCTATGGTTATCTAGTAAATTGAAAATAAACCTAATAAAATCTCAAAGCTTAACAAATAATTCATCCCTGGGTGATTGGAACAAATCTGTAATCATGTCGGCTTCATGTTTCCAAACATGTAAATCAGTAACAATCACATTTCATTGTTTTAAAGGCAACAATTGAAAATGGCCTTTAATGTCATAAATGGGATCTTCATTAAGACCAGAACAAATCACATCCCATTTACATATCCCAACATGTATAAACTCATTGATATTGTCAATAAAATCATTACTTTCATTAAAGCATGAAGGGTCTAATGTATCCAAGGGTTCCTCTAGCACCTCTTCACCTTCTAAGTCATGAAATTAATCAACATCAAATAATTATAAAGGAGTATAACTCACCACATTATCTTCTTCGTGTGCAGGAGGAAAGGAAGTTTGGAGGGCTTGATCAAATAGAGGAGAAAATATTAGTGCTTCGTCTTCATGAGGAGCCTCTTCATGGATTAGGTCTTCAACAAGGTGTGTTTCATTCAGGTGTTATTATTTGGCATATTCACAAGGAAACTCATGTTCATGTATTTGGCGATCTTCCTCGTGATTCATCTCTTCAAGTTCTCGTTCTCTAATTAAGTCTTCATTTTATTCAATAGATTCATGAGGTGATATGTGCTCCTCTTCGAGGGGTTGGTAACCCTCTTGAGAAACTTGTTCCTTGGTTTCTTTCCTTAGAGATGTGAAATCTTCTTCATCCAAGTCATGGTCAAGATATGAAGGTTCTTTGCTAATAAATTATTCATCGTTTGCTTGATCATTGGGAGGGAGAACTTTGTCATGGTTTGCATCTTCTTTTGAATCATCCCATTCTTCCTCATCTTCATTCAACTCGAATATCTTGGAAAAAACCAAAGGTTGGTCATATTTTTCTCATATGTTGGCACGTAATGTCTTCACTCAGAAATATGCCTTAGCAAGCTCTTCCTTTGCTGAAACTTTGAGACATCGCTCATATTTCTCCAATATGAGGTCATGCTCTTCTCATCTTAGTGAAAAAATATTAATTATCAAGCATACATATTTAAAGCAATCAACCAGTTGCTTGCATATCTCATTATCTTCTCTGACACTCTCCTTCAACCTTTGGGGGAAGTCTTCACATTGTTTTGGTTCTTCATCCTCAACAAGTGGAGAATTTATCAATGTATTGTCTTCATGAAGATGAATACTCCCAATGGAGTCTTTTTATTGGGCATGGTGTTCTTCCCTAAGGTTTCTTATAAGAATATTCGAGAAGAAACATTCCCTTTTAATGGTTGTTGTGAGTTCTTGAAGAGTGTCCTCGTATGTCTAATATTGTGGGCTCCCATACTTAAGAAACTTGCTAATGAGATATATGAGAGAATATATGGCCTTTGGTTTGCAAAAATATTTGATCCAATCTTGTACATCAAATTATAGGGATACTAGAACTCATTGTATCTATACATCTTCTTGTTCCCCCATTCATTGTATGTATTTAAAACACTTTGAAACATGAGTAACAACCAATCCTTTAAATATTGGAAAGTTATCTCACCATCCTTCCTTAAACTTGTTTGGGTATCCAAGGATACTTTCAAAATCAATACAAGGAAACCATTCATGGAAATCCATAACTCCACTACTTGGGAAACAAACAACTCAAAATGTATTAGTGGAGTCGTTAGATGATCACTCTAGGATCATCAAAGGGAAGTGAGAGATCTACCCTTGGTGGAGTCACCATGTAAACTTGAGAGTTAAGGGCTTCTGGATAAATTTACCAAATATATGTTGTGAGTAGAATGACTCAATCCTCCCCAACAATGGCGCCAAAATGTTATTGCGGGATTTGTACTTGTGAAAATACCACCGCAAGATCCCAAAATCTTGTGTAACTATGGAAGAAACTACCATTGTCACCCAAGTAGGATCTTCCCTCGTTTTAGTGATGGAGGAGATCCACCACAAGGGAGGCTTCCCTGGTGACCTCAAGGGTTTGATTATCAAGTTTAGTATCCAATACTACCACCCCCTATATTAATCACCTGTTAGTTATTCTAGGTCTAGGAAGGAAGGAAAGGTTGTAAGGTGATTTTGTACCTGCCTGGAACAAGAAACAATTGACAGCATATGTATAACAATTACCAAGATAAATTATGAAACAACTACCTATATAGACACTTAGAAAAGTTAAATTGCACTTGGTTGTTGTAAATTACAGGAGTAAACAACTTTATAACAACAATGAATGATTTTCAACATCAGTAAGAATTATTGCTCAGAAGCACCACAATTGACCATGAAAAGTAAGCATATAATAAATAGAATAGTATCCAATTATTAGAGATGATGTTGGCACAGGGGAAGACCCAGGGTTCAGCTCTAATAGTGCACCAACAATCCCTAACTACTACCCCTTTTAGCAACACCTGCGAAGCAGATGCAGTCTCACCCGAAGTAGCAATACGAGGTTGCAGGACATAGGTGTCTACAACCAGAGGAAATGCAAGTGGGATCAAGGAAATCACGCATGGAGATTAGATTATTCTATCCCAAACATAAACCTACTTCGCATAGTTATATATCAAATCTAACATAGTAATGCATCATCAGGGTAGCAGACTAAAGAACATAGCATCTATCACACACAACAACAGGATATATGTGGTTCACCCTCTCCCTAAGGCTACGTCCACAAAACTGTGCTTCATAATATATTAGGTGAAAGCAGACAGTTCTATATGCACTCTTAGCTTGCAAATCTCTCTCCTTCTCTCTTTTCTCTATCTCCCTTCCCTGCGCACCCAGCTACAGGGTTGATCTTTGCACCCAACCGAAGATATTACAACACAGACTTCTCTCTCCACGCAATACTTCTCTCTCAGTAATAACAACAATCACTCATCATCACATAATCGAACCCATATCAGGCCCTCTTGACCTTTATTTATATATTACAATAGCTCACTGACATCCTTAAGCCAAAGACTAGGTGTCAAAACCCTAGATACCTAAACCCTAAGTGTCTAAAACCCTAGGTTCACTTGACCCACTTTTCAAGGCTTCGCCAGCCTGTCTTTCCTTATTTCCCGCGAGGTGCTCCAAAGCATCTACCAATGGATTTTTCCGCTTGTTGAGTTGTCCACGATCTGTCTTCCTTGCTTATCTGTCTTCCTCAATCTCCTCATCCAACAACTTTCTTTCTCTTACTTTGCTCTATCTTATCTGCTCTTTTGCTCACTTTGACATAGTATCAGTCATTGTGTCTTCTACACAGTTCACATTCCGTCTTTTCTACCTTAATCTTCCCTTACTTCAATAACCAAGGGCCAACAGGCCCCCAACACTCACCTGTGACTTGTCCCGAGGCACTCTAATCTGAACCTTCTGCTTTTCTTCAACTGCAGACTTTGCAGCGCAGTCTGTGCTTTCTGCTCTGTTCCTCCCCACTGTGTGCAAACTGTATTTTCTGTGTCTGGTACCTAGTTTCAACTGCACCTGGTATCTAGACCCTTCTCCTTCTATTTTTACCGAGAGATGCAAGGCAGTTGGCGGTCATAGTACAATTTCAACCAGCTCTCATTCACCAGTCCTTCTTTCCATTCTCCTTTCAAAGTCTTCAACTGCACAACTCCTCCTTCCATGACATAGGAAACCTCATACGGCCCCATCCAATGTGTTCTGAACTTCCTTGGATGCTTCATGAACTTTCTATTGTATACCAATACTAGATCTCCTTGCTTAAATGCTTTCTTCTTGATATGTCTGTCATGGTAGGCCTTTTCTCCTTCCTTCTACACCTGCTAATGGAATCCTACAATAAATTTGTCCTCTTCTAGTTCTGCTAACTACATGAGCCTCTCTTGAACATTGCCAGTGTCATCCATATCTGTAAAGGTTGCAATTATTAAGATAGGGACCAAATATTCCATGGGGACAACTGCTTCTAGACCATAAACCAACTTGAAGGGGGTCTGCATTGTCAGCTTCTTACAAGTGGTTCTATAGGCCCACAATACTGTTGGTACTCTCAAATCCCAGTCATCTACATTTACACTACAAATCTTTTTCAGTTTTGTCTCCAAGATCTTGTTGAAAGCTTCGACCATCCCTTTCACTTGTGGGTGGTAAGGAGTGCTCTTCTGATGGTGAACTTCAAATTCCTGAGTCAAGGCTTCAATAGTCTTATTAATAAAATGTGTACCTTGATCACTCATGAGGATCTTTGGGCATCCAACTTGGTTATGATGTCATCAAATATGAAACGCATAGCTGTATTTACACTACAGTCCTTAACTTCTCTTGCTTCTGCCCATCTGGTCAAATACTCTTTCGCAGTGATGATGTATCTGGCTCATGTGCGCTTCCCTGGTGGGTTTATAGGTCCCACGAATTCAATGGCCCATTTCTCAAATGCTTGTAAGGTTAGATGGGGTGCTAATGGCATGTCATCTCTTCTAGATGGTTTCCCAACTCTTTGGCATACATCGCAGGCTCTATAGTATTCCTTAGCATCTCTGTGTAAAGTAGGCCACCAGAGGCCAGCTCTAAGAACCTTTTGCGTTGTTTTTTTTTTTTTTTCTGCGTAGTGTCCTCCTGCGATACCTTCATGAGCTTCTGCTAAAATCAGTGGTATTTCTTCTTCCATGACACATCTCCTTAGGATCTCTTCAGGTCCCATCTTGTATAGTTGTCCAACTATAAGTGAAAAATATGTAGCATGCACTACCAGTTGTTTCTTCTGGGTGATTGTGTATTCACTGGGTGCCATTCTTGTTGACGGGAACTGGACTATCTCAGCGAAGTGATCAACAACCTTTCTAATGGCCAGCAACTTTGCATCCAGCAGTGTATAATCCAAACTAGTAGGTTCCTCTCCATGTTCCAACCTTGACAAGTGGTCTAGTCCTTTGTTCATTTTTCCTGGCTTAACCACGATCTCAAAATCATATTCCTGAAATAGCATAATCCATCTGCATATTCTTCCCCCCAACATTGGCTTGTTGACTAGGTATTTTAGTGTGGAGTGATCAGTGAAAATTTTAAAGTGTCCCCCCAACAAGTAGTGATGAAACATCTGTAGCGCATACACCATGTCTAGGCCTTCTCTCTCAGTGGTGGTGTAATTCTTCTCAGTTGTTGATAGCTTCCTGCTATCAAAGGCTAACAGGTGGTCAATATCTCATGCTCTTGGTTGTGCTAACACTTCTCCCAATGCAATAGAAAATGAATCAACATGCACATGAAATTCCTTGCTCCAATCTGGGAAAACCAGAATAGGCGCGGTAACCATTTTCTGTTTCAGTGTGTCGAAGCTCTACCGACATTGTTCCGTCCATTGAAACTGGCAATATTTCCTCAAAATATTCTCCATGGGTGTTTTGATCTGTGCATAGCCTTTAATGAACTTCCTATAGTATCCAGTATGTCCCAGCACAGTGCGCAACTATCTGACTGAAGTAGGAGGGGGTAAATCAACTATAATGGCAATCTTAGATGGATCTACCAGCAATCCCTGCTTACACACAATATGGCCTAGCACCACTCCAAAGGGTGAAAAGAATATGCACTTCTTCAGGTTCAAGGCAATTTGACATTGCCTACACTTATCCAACATTAGTCTTAAACATTCAATATGATTTTGCAATAAGCTAAAAACGGTCCAATCATCAAAGTATGATTCCAGAAATTTATGTAAAAACTCCTTGAATGCTTCAACCACCACCTTGGAAAAGATGGTTGGTGCATTCTTCAATCCAAATGGCATCATTGTATATTGGTAGGATCCCCATTATGTTGAAAATGTGGTCTTATGGCGATCTTCCTTGGCAATCTGGATCTGATGGTATCCTGAAAACTCATCTGTAAAATAATATACTTCCTGTCCTCCTACATTTCTAACAGTTTGTTAGTAATGGTGTAGGGAATGGGTCGTGAAAACAGGCATCATTCAGCTTCCTGAGATCTACCCAGATCCTTATTTATCTGGTCTTCTTATTATGTACTACCATAGGGATAATCCATTCTGACTCTTCAACGGGTTCTATGATTCCTGCTTCCAGCATTCTGTCTAGTTCAATCTTAACTTTCTCCTTATATTTAGGGTTCAATCTGTAAGGTCTCTGTTTAACTGGCATTGCATCTAGTTTCAAGGGGTTCTTCATCTCTCCCATGGGCCCTTTAATGCCCTTCATATTAGTGAACTTGGTTGGAAACAAGTCTCAATATTCATGCAGTAACTCTGTGATCTTGTCAATACTGGAAGCATCCCAATAATCTCCAACATTTGCAATTTTCGTTGTTTACTCTGTTACAATACTGACTTTCTTGATTTTAATTGGTTGTCCAATGAAATATATCTCAACTCCTGGTCCTTCTATGTCTCTATGTCCTTCTGTTTCGACGGTGTTCACCTTCCTAGGATCATCGTCTTCATTGGCATTGATATTGTAACATCCTTGCAATTTTTGGAGAGGTGCAGTCCATTCATTCTCTTCTTGCTCCACATGGAGGCTAGGTGCCTCCTCAAATACTTTTTGTCTTACAATCTGTAATTCTTGATCCACTGTAGGATATTGACTTTCAAACAAGAATGTAGCTACGAAGTTCTGTGTCATACCTTTCGATTCTACAGTGGTGAGGCGTAGTTCCGCTTCAAGGTACCAATTGATAGGCGTTGTGTCTAGAGTATTGATGAATTTATGCACCCACGGCTCTTGAGGAATGTAGCTCCAAGCCTCCTCGCAGCTTCGCACATGGTCTTTCGGGAATATTTGACCTGTGTACCTAACTTTGTATCCTTCGACTTGTTCAAAAAATCTTGTTGTCATCAAAGTGTGACATTGTATCCAGTTCACAATGTTCCTTTTATGTGTTCCCCACCATCTTGTTGGAGTAGCTTTCAAAGCCTCGTCCAGTGTCAACATTCTCTAATGTACTGGTACAATTTCTTCAAATTCCAATCAGAAAGTTTCTAAGTGATTTAAACCATCAAACGTGGGTAAATTACTTATTTTTGTGTCGATCCAGTGAACTTCTCTGTTCAATCTAGCACATCTCCATGCAAAAACTTTATACATCTTATTCTACCAGTTCTCTAGTGCTTCTTCTGAGTCTGATGAGCATGTGTTGTCAATTCACCATCTTAAATTCCCATCTGATGTAGGATTAATGTAATCATGTTGTCTTGCAGTCAATTTTGTATATATTCTCTAGCTCATATGCGTGGTCCTCTTCTCTGATGGGCTATGTGTATCTGGGACCTTCATCAGGATCCAGAGGTGCGATGACCCTAAGGCTATCTCCTTAAAATGTCATTCTTATTTTCTTCAAGTCAACAACAATAGAATTGTTGAAATCCCAATCAATTCCTAACAGCGCAGGGTAAGGACAGCTATCATCAACTATCTCAATCACCTCGAAGTCCACAAATTTTCTGACCCCATCGATGTCCATAGGGATATGTTACAATATTCCAAAGGGGCTCATAGCCTGTTGATTGGACATCCTAATCCTAATGGGGGAATACATCAACTTAGGTTTTCCCATCAGTGCCTAGGTCTGCTTCGTCATAACATCGACCTTCGATCCTATGTTGAGGACCACATAATCTATATCATATTCTCCAATTTGAGCATTAAGGTGTAGTTCCTTATTTGTCCTTCTCTTTTTGGATAGTTGATGTACTGCTTTATTCAGTAGAGGATCTACCTTTCCTAGCTCATACTGTCTAATCAATTTTTGGAGCTCTTGTACAACGCTCTCATCCTTTATCAAATTAATACAAGTGCATAAAAATTCCATGAGTCTTCTTACCTATTTTCCTTCTCCAGGAGAAGTAGACTGATCAAAGGCCAGGAACATTCCACATTCTCTCACTTTTGGTTGTGCCTTTGATGAAGAAGTTTGATCTCTTCTAAACTCTTTTCTTGCCTCTTCAAATGTCTGCTTCTCTTTCTTTGGATCAAAATCTTATGTCTTCTCCATAGATTTTCTAACTCCTGATTGTTTTGTAGTCTTCCCTGGAGCCACCCTGTATTCTCCTGTAGTAGCGCCTCCTCTAGTGATAACAGCAACTCTGGAATCTGCTCTGCAAGGTTCTGCTATGATTAGTTGTACTTGTTGTTTTCCTCCTCGTCTTTCATGTAGGCTGGATAATAACGCAAGACAATATTCAATGACATGCTTAAATGGGTTGCATTAACTGCAAGTGGTACAAGGGTTATGGCAATCCCTTGCCAAAATTCCTAGTTGTGCGTAGTTATAACAAATGATCTGACCTCAACCTTGACCCATACCTCCTCCTCATCCTCTTCCTCTGAATCCACCACGAGGGTTGAAGTTTCCACTTCCAGTGGAATTATACTGCCTAGTGTTCCCGTCTTGTTGTACTTCACCTTGAATCTTGTATTTATCCCTTGACCTTTCATGCATGAGGTCATAGGCCCTACAATCCCTATCATCATACCCTACTAACTTGCAGAAAGTGCAATACATATTTTTGGGTGTCTGAACATATTTTTGCATGTAATAGAATTCGTCGGGGCGATGTTTGTTTCTACATACCTCACACCAAGGTAGGGTGACTTGCTTCAAAGAGCTCGAAGCTCCAGATGCCAAGTACTCATGAAATAGTGGCCAATGCTCTTTGTCATGGCCTTTTGATTTGCATATAATGCACCAAATATATTCTCTTTTATATTTCCCCTTGTCTTTCTTCATATCTTTGACCTGTAGAGACAAGCTAGTTAACTGACTTAAAATTTGACTCATACCTTAGTTGGATTCTCCCATAGGGGTTGATTCTAGCTTCATGGAAATCTCTAGTGCCTCATTCTGTGAAGCAATCTTCTGTTGCATCAAAGGGACTCCGATGTGTGGTAAAAGGGCAGCAATGAACCATTCCTTGTTCTGCTCATCTGGGATCTGAAAAGTCATCCAACCCGTTAAGGTTTTAAACCTTTGATCAAACTCCCAAACAGGTTCAGTTATTCTCTACTTTATTTCTTTTAACTTTGTAATGCATTGTGACTCTAACTTGGGTTTCTTGAATTCTACAACCAACGCATTCTTGATCTCATTTAGTGGTTTAGGCTATGCAATTCCTTGGACAAGTTTCATGTACCAGCTCAGTGCACAGTCTCTCAAGGTAGTACTAAATTGAGCTCGTTTAACAACTTCGTCGGTGACATTCCTAATACTCCATACAGCTTCACATAGAAACCAGTGTTGATCAGGATCTTCAGATCCATCCCCTCTAAAGGTGGGTAACCTCATCTCATCTTCCATAGATCTTCCTAGGTTTCCTGACTGAGTGTGCACTGAACCACTTGTACCAGTGCTCTGAGTGCTCTAATAACTTAGGTTACTTTGGTTACTTAATGTTGTTGAAACAACAGGGGGTTTAATATCACTTACTTCAACAGTATGTGTAGTCCTTGAAGTTTCGAACTCTTCTCAGTGATTTTCTTTAGTCTTCTCTTCTTCTGCCCTAGCGGACTCTGACTGTTCCTTGTTCAGCAACTCTTCTTCTTCTCCACTATAGAACCCTTCTTCTTGTGTTGGTTCATGACTCTGATCGAACAAGTTCACCAGAGGAACTTCTTTGAAGGTCCTCCCACTGCGCGTGTGTCTAATCTCTATGTCATTGTCACTGTCTGAATTCTTGAAAATTAGCCTTTTCAGTCTTACCCACTACTGTATCTTCAAGATGTTATCCTCAACTTCAAAAATTGTAAAATTTTTCCTCTAGGTTCTTTAAAGAAATATCTCTTTGCTTGGCTATATGATTCTACCCTATCAATAGAAAACTATGTGATATACCCTCCAATGGTACTATAAAACCAGTGATCTACTGCTATTGACATGGAGTTATCAAATCTTTTGACCTTCTTGATCAGCGCCGACGTCTAAACCACAGGCGATCTAGATCTGATCTCAAATTGGGTGTCTGCTAATCTGTCCAGCCACTCATATAGCTCCTTATGAATTCCTCCAAATAAAATCTTATGTGTATCAATAAAGATATACCTTCCTAACCAGTCTTTTGTGCTAGTATTAGGGTTCTTATTCTGAGCTTCTGTGAAGTCCCTTTCCTGTTATTCTATCCACTTTTGAATCTTTGTCTTCAATGGAAGCCACCTTGACATTCCCTCAAGAATATCTCGGTCCCGGCAATGGAACCATTTTTTGGCACAGGGGCAGACCCAGGGTTCAGCTCTAATAGCACACCAACAAGGCCCTAACTACTGACCCTTTCGACAACACCTGTGAAGCAGATGTAGTCTCACCCAAAGTAGCAATATGGGGTTGCAGGACACATGTGTCTACAACCAGAGGAAATGCAAGTGGGATCAAGGCAATCACGCATGGAGATCAGATTATTCTATCCCAAACATAAACCTACTTCGCACAGTTATATATCAAATCTAACATACTAATGCATCATCGAGGTAGTAGAGTAAAGAACACAGCATCAATCACACACAACAACAGAATATACGTGGTTCACCATCTCCCTAGGGCTACATCCACAGAAATGTGCTTTATAATATATTAGGTGAAAGCATGCAGTTCTATCTATGCTCTTAGCTTGCAGATCTCTCTCCTTCTCTCTTTTCTCTATCTTCCTTCCCTGCGCACCCAACTGCAGGGTTGATCTTCACACCCAGCTAAAGATCTTGCAACACAGACTTCTCTCTCCACATAATACTTCTCTCTCATTAATAAAAACAATCACTCATCATCACATAATCAAACCCATATCAGGTCCTCTTGACCTTTATTTATACATCACAATAGCTCACCGACATCCTTAGGCAGAAGCCTAGGTGTCAAAACCCTAGATACCTAAACCCTAGTTGTCTAAAACCCTAAGTCAACTTGACCCACTTTTCATGGCTTCGCCAGCCTGTCTTTCCTTCTTTCCCGCAAGGTGCTCCAAAGCATATACCGATGGCTTTTTCCGCTTGTTGAGTTGTCTGCGATCCATCTTCCTTGTTGGTCTGTCTTCCTCGATCTCCTCATCCAACAACTTGCTTTCTCTTACTTCTCTCTGTCTTATCTGCTCTTTTGCTCACTTCAACCTAGTATCAGTCACTGTGTCTTCCGGGCAATTCACATTCCATCTTTTCTGCCTCAATCTTCGCTTAATTCCATAAACAAGGGCCAACAAGTGATTTCTGAATAAGTTAAGCCACTTTCAAGTAGGTGTATGAAACAAATTAAGAAATTTTTCAGTGATTGTAGCAAAATTTTGTAACAATGGAAATAAATATTATGAGTTTGCTAAGGTTAGGGTTAGTAAAGTTAGTGGAACACTTGAGAGATTTAGAAAAATGGTTTTAACAACTACTTTCACCAAAAGAGTTACTTCTAGATTAGTGTCTTTACCATGCTAGGGCTATGGAGTCTCAAATGCATCCAAGCTTGAAGGTTGATCTAATTGAAACCAAGAGATAGAGTCTAAACCCTAAGGTGCAAGCATGTTTGGGCCTAAGGCTTTAGACTTTGAGGAAAATGATATCTAGGGTGAAATCATGTTTAGGCCCTAGATATCGTTTCTCCCTTCTTGTAGCTTCACTTAGGTCAAATTGTCAATTGTCTAGGGATAAAATCCTAAAGTGATAGAACTTTAGGGATTTAGGCTTTCAAAGCAAGGATGTTTCACAAACAAATAAAAATTTGTGAAGGAAGAAGCACTTATGTTCCCTTCTTAGGGTTTCAACAAAACAAGCCTTCATGCAAAAAAATAGCAATTTCACCATTTACATCAACAATACACCATAGAATTGCCAGAGAATTACTTAATTTATCCAAGAAACCAAGAGCATAAAACCCTAATTGCATAAATATCCATCCAAAATCAGCAAAAGCATCCACAATAGACCTCGTTTAAGCATATTGCATCACAGAGAAAGACCAAGAAGGTTGAAATAGCAAAAATGCTACAAGTGTTACCCCACAATGGTGAGGAATGATTATGATCCAAATGAAAATGAGAACTAGCATTTATATATGAGACTAGGCTTAGCGCTTTTTCCACACTACATGTCAATGTTTAATTAGAAGTGGGGTTGACCCCTCATTTAACCCTTTACAAATGCTTAAATGAAAAATATACATCAATAACAGCCACATATGTTTGACATCAAGCCCCCCTAGGAAAGAAGGATGCCTCCAAAGGCCACAAGGCACCAATCTAGAGTGAGGTGGGGGGAAATGATGTCTCTCCTCACCCAAATTCATGTCAACCATCATCAATACCCCAAGTGTCCACCAAACCCTAGCTCCATCAAACCCTAGAAGATGACATCATCATCAAAATAGGGCCAATATCCAAAATCTAGGTGTTGCATCTAGGATGGAGGGGATTGCATCTCATCTTTGCAAGGAATCTAGTTGTCTATTATTGCAATGTCCATAGTCTAGTGGATAAATAGGCTATGGGGTACTATGCACATCCTGTGGGATTCCTTCCCATCTGTGTGCCATCATGACTAAATCTGCTCAAACCAAGCCTATTTTTCCATCATCCAAGGTTCCAAGGATGTGAGAGATGATGTATGAGGGTGGTGAATCATTGGGTGACTCATTGCTCTACATCACATGTGCCAATGTCCTGCAATAAATGCACAATGTCATGGGTACAAGCATGGGAAGTCCCTCAAAGAACCATGTCAGGTGCCATCCAAAACAAATCAAAGTATAAGATAGGGCTAGCCAAGGTTCACAAGAAACATTAGTCCTTAAAGAATGCATAGGAAGTTATAACTTAAGATATCAGGCATGTAAACAATTCACCTCAGTATCCCCTTCAAGCATCACACCATCCCAGGACCTCATGTGAGTTGGAAAGTTGAAGTATGGGAGGGCCTTCATTAAACCCTATTAGGTGTGCCAACCTAAACAGGAAATAAAATAACCCAAGTAGAGGGATAGGTCCTGAGGGAAGCAGGAAAGATAGAAACCCTTCAAGATTAAGTGTGATAATGATATGGTTTTAGTGCTTACTTCATGGATTATGGTGTCACTGAATCCATTTCTATGAGTGAATTTGTAGAGGGAACACTTAATGACTTGAGATACCCTTTCCTTGATACTTTTTGCATTATGAACCCCTTAATTTTCCTTTTGATAACCATATATCATTTGCAAGTCCCCTTTATAAGGTTTCAAGCTTCATTCATTCATGTTCTTACTAGGATATTGTCTTTTATAATTTGGTGCATTCATTCGCATCCAGACAAGGGTGATTATCATTAGAAGGAGTAGAGATCAATATATCTTTAGGCTTTTATGGTGGTCTTTAAAATTTAACAATATCATATATATTAAGAGCAATTGCATCAATGTTTGGTCCTTCGGCCCCTTCTTCTCGTGAGATATTGGACCATGACCCATTGCCAAATTTTGGTACACTATGAGAGGCTTTAGGATGGTAAGTGTTAAGTATGGTGGGGAATAAAACTTTACCCCTGTGAGGGCCCCCCATTAGTACCCCTTTTCCCTAGGAAGTGAAAACATGGGACTAGGGCATAAAATATTACCACCAAGATGAAACAAGGAAACTCACACAATTTCCCAAGCCAATGATCCATTATCCAACTTCAACCAAATATCCTCTTCCACATGTCTAAAAAATTAAGCATAACATTTTGCATGAAAGGAGGACTAACATACCTCATGGTGACCCTGGATTACCATCTCCAATACACTGGGTTGGTTGGAAATGATGAGCCTTGGTTGACCTGTATATTTAAAGGTAAATGAGGGGGGATTTTGGGATACCATCTATGGACATGTTTATCATCATCATGGTTGGGATCATGCTCTCCATTGTTGACCACGAGATGTGATATCCTCTAGTTATCCCTGGGCATGGGGGGCTAACAAGTCCAAAAAAAAATACAACATTTATATTTTCTTCATCTTTGTAGGACATAAATGATCTAAATTAGAAATCAATTGTGTTATTAATGGTTGTTTATACTAAGGAAAAAGTCACTTCTTTATGCCAGCATAATGTAAAAACGCCTTCTTCATGTGCTTTTAAGTAAGCTAAATAGCCAATAGATATGGCCCTATCCTATGTCATCAAATAGTTGTTCACAATAATTTTGTTTACATTCTCCATATATTCTATACTATCAATATATTTTTCCCAAAAAGAAGATAGACCTATAGACTTCAAACATATAGAATTTGAAAGTTTTGTTAACAAAAATAGTACAGTGATGTTTCAATAGTCCCTTAGTAAAATAATGCAATAGATATACTTCAAATAGGAAATAGAAAAGATACAGATACATCATCATAAAATCTACAAGGTCATGTCGTACTCTAGAATCTGGAATTTGGAATATTGTGTTAGAAATAAATTCCCGGGAAAAACTGATATACCATTTTTAGATAATGCATCGATGCCTCTATTCAGTTCTTTGTATATGTGGGTGAAAGAAATGTTATCAAATAGGTCAATGATATCCTTCATATGTGTTGCTAAATGAAACAAAGAAATTTTGTGAATATTATTCTCATTTCTGGTCTATTTGATGACTAACATGGAGTCCCTATATACCTATGGTGATTGCAAACCATTAGACAGATTCAGCTTTAATTATTCCCTTAAAGCCAAAAATTGTGAATAATTATTGGTCCCTTTACCCATATAGGTTTTAAATTTATAAATATTGTCTTAGTGCAAAAAGAATGCCAAAAATGTTAGAAGCATTGTTTTCCTTGATGTCAAATATAGGGGGAGACTATGGATGTCTAATAATCCAATATCCCAAAAAAATAAGGGGCTTACTTTCATATGTTATGAGACTATCGAAGCAGCAAAAAGTGCATGTGTCTGGAAAATAAAGATGGTGTATTTGGTTGTGACAGGCCTACAAAGGATGCATTTGCAGAGTTTTTTGTTAAGTATGATGAGGAAGTCATGGCACAGACAAAGAATGTATTTCTTGATGGGTTGTCTGCATCTTGGGATGAAACACAAGTTAAAGAGGAATCTCAAGCATGTGTTGAAGTTCTGAGTAGAAATGAGCTTGGTGAGGATATAGTAACACCATATGAGGGGTCGTCATAATGATCGAAATTTTAATGATCAAATTCATGGACACGGACAGAAGACTAACGAAATTTGCAATATCCCACATTCATAAGGAAAAACCTTTTCAATGGATTTATAATGAAAAGGTGTTATTACATGGTTTGAATGTGAATGGACGAGTTACAAAATCTGTGCAAAGCGTTAAAATTTAGTCATGGGGCCTAGTATATTGAATATCATATAACCAGACCAAAGTGATTGTTTGAAAATGCATGGATAAACTCTCGGGGGGGGCGATGGTCCGGTGGGTCGGTGACACAGTGGTCTAGTTAGTATATCACATATTGGGATATCAAATATCGAAGATAAAACAGGAGTGAATATGTGAAATCATAGTAGGTCGATTCCCCAGTGGTTGGGACACAGTGTAGACAAGATTGCAGAGTGACCTGGTGGCCCAGTATACAGAATCGAAGTAACAGTTGAAGGTGCAAAGTTAAAGTGTTGAGGGTTCGATGTCCTGTTGGTTCAGTGACCCGATGATCCCGGTGATTGGTGTAACCAGACCGGGTTAAAAGGTTATAAAGTTGTGTGGTTGTGGAGGTTTCCACCCGATGCCCGATGACCCAATTAACACTTTAGTGCAGACAAGAAATTCCCTCGGTTGTCCAGTGCTCCGATGGATCTGATACCCGATAGTCTCGATATGCAGTGCATAGGACCAATCAAGCTCATAGATCGATGGTCGATAAATAATCCACAAATTATCTTATAGTTGCTAAGCGTTAAGGTTTGTGAAGTGAACAGTGAGCAGATAGCGTGCGAAACAAGAGGAATTTGGGACCAGTTACAAAGGATTTTTGCAACCCGATTTTAAGGAAGAATCAAGGGATTTCAAGTTGAACTCGTAAGCATGATTTTGAGCACATGGCTTCAATAAATGGAGCCGACTTATTTCTTCTCAACTTAAATCCAACCTGATCCATAAAATATCTCTACATTGACCTCTATAAATAACGATGCTCGAATCTGTTTGAGAAGTGTGTGTGGAAGTGAATCGGAAGCTTTGAGGTTCTCGGGTGCAAGAAAATGAAAAAGTCTGAGATGTAAACAACTAAGGGTGGCACGGAGGTGCAAGGTCGAACAAAGAAATCATAATTCTTGTTGATTGGTAACAGGTAGAGAATTTAATTTCAATTACAACAACAACGAAGGAGTTGTTGAAACAACAATTTATGAAGGTGCAAGCATAAAGTAATGTTTTGTATTGATGATAGTTTAAACTAGAGTTGAAGATTGATGCCTAGAGTAGGTTGGTGCTTGAAAGGTGTTTGTAGTAGGTTGTTGCCTACAAATATTGAATCAATAGGTTGGTGCTTACATGTACTGATAAGTTGGTGCTCGAGTGAAAGGATTAGTGTCTCTTTCAGGTTGGTGCCTGTAAATATTGTAACATATTGGTGTTTGTAGCAGGTTGGTACCTAGAAATATTGAAACTGTAGGTTGGTGCCTACATGTACTGTAGATTTGGTGCTCATGTGAAGGGATTTGTGTCTTTTTTAGGCTGGTGCCTGTAAATATTGTAATCGATTGGTGTCTATAGTAGGTCATTTCATGTGAATATATCTCAATAAAAAAAATTGTGGTTTTCTCCCAATTGGGTTTCCATGTTAAAATATTTGAGTATTGTGCATTTTATATATGTATAGTTTTATTGATTATTTTTGGTAAAGTAATGAAATGATAATTTCAGTATAATAAAGAAAAGTAAAAACAATCTCATACTGATTCACCACCCCCCCTCTGACTATAAGTAATTTTTTGAACAATTGATATCAGATCAAGTTCCTTCAAGAATAGTCTAACCACTAAAAGGTAAATCCTTGCAACACACATGGATAGACATGAAGGTTTTTCTACAAACAGAGCTTCATTATTTGATGGATCAAATTATGTCTTCTGGAGCATAAGAATGAGAACTTATTTTATGGATCTTGGGTTTGACTTTTCGAGTGCAGTTAAGAATGGTTACACAGCTCCAACAACACCATCTATAGATGTAGCTGGAAAGAGGCTTAGTGACAATAAAGTTAAAGCCACGAATGTAATTCGGTGTGGTCTAGTAGAATCAGAATTTGTCAAATTCATGCACTTTGTTTCGGCAAAAGAGATGTGGGACAAGTTACAGAATATATATAATGTCCTTGTTTTTGGATTCCCTTACTCTGCAATTGTAGATGACCTTATGCGTTTATGTCATCCTAACCAAAGGGGTAATTTGAGGTTAACAGTGAGATTGGGCAGTTTGGAGGAGTTATATGATACTTTCATAGGTATGCTTATCATCTTTCATCATCGGGATCATCCCTACGTAGTCAGATTTCGATTCTGTTGCATTTCGACTGATCTTGTAACTTGGAAGTATTAATGGGCATTATTTAATGGATTGCACTAAGGTTTTCATTTTAGTAATTTATCTAAGAGGAATACCTTGGTGTAATAGCTTGTTGGAACCGAGATGAAGAGCTCTAAATGGTGGAGAGGATAAAAAGTGACTTTCAGTGCCCAAAAATGCTTTAAAGTCAAATAATCACTTTTTGGAGTAAAAGGGTTAATGAGTTAATCAAGTGATTTTACTAAAGTTAAATTAAAAAGTCACTTAAGTGTAAAAGGGTAAAAAGGTCAACAAAAGGGTGAACGAGGAAATAAAAGAAGAATGAGGGTGCCATCTCTCATTATGTGTTGTTATTTTCTAAAAATGGATTTGAGAGAGATCTTGTGGCTTTGGTTCTTGGGAATAAAAACCCTAGAGGAGAAGATTAGGTTTGGTGGTGAAACTATTCACCTTAGTTGATCGTGGAGAAAAGATCGCTCAGATCTTTTCAACATGCTTCATTGTGACTGAGTTATTCATTTTGATGGTTGGCTTTTACCATTTTCTAACTGAGTTTGATTTGTATGAGGTTCGAGTTCCTTTGAGGAGGTCGATTTTCTCATTGTTGGGTCATATCATCTCATTGGGAGCCAAGTTTCTCTTTGTTCGTCGAGTTGATTGTGGGAGAGGCAATTTTATTGAGTGGGGGATGAATTTATGTGTGCTGGGAAAATTTATTTGGTTGAGAGGCTAAGTTTTCCATCTTCGAAGGTTGAGTTTGATAGTAGAGTTGATTTCCTTTGTGAGCAGATTGTGTCTCAGTGAGAGAGGCCATACTTTCCTACTGGGGGGAATTTCTTCCTAACAGGTCGATTTCTATGGAAAGGGAAAATTTATATTTATGGGAGGTCAATCTTTGGAGACATGGAATGTTCCATTCGATGGCAGACTCTCATGACACTTTAGTTCTATAATCCAACAAGTGTTATTAGCTGGGAATATACCTCAAAATAGATCAGTCACATATCATCTAGACTTGTGAGTTGGTTTTAGTTTCATTTCTCATTTAGAGGTTGATAATAAAAGGTTTATTTATGTTATACTTCTTTTTTATTACAGTTGTAAGTTATGATTCATTTACACACTTATTGTTACACATATTTACTGCATTGAAAGAGTCATTTGGTGCACAAACTCGTATGCAATTCACCCTAAACACTTGAGAAACCAATCTATAAATACCACAGCAATAAATAGGAGTTTCCTACTGTGTAATAGAACCTACATCCTAAGTGTTTGTTGAAAGTCATCACTCAGAAATACACATTAATTGCTACAACAGCCAAGAAATTTTGTGATAGCAGTAGGTAGGTTCATTACAGATGGTATCAGAGCATGTTTTCCTCCCATCCTGAGGGGTAAACCACGAAGGATGTTTTCAGATTGTTACCAATAAGTGACTAACACTTATACCTTTACATTTCAGTAGGGTAATTTGGTAGCAAGGTTTTGACTAATGGGTTTAAGCAAGATGAAGATAAATATGGAACTCATGGCATAATTTTGGAAAGTCTCTCAAGAAACTCAAAGGAATCTAACAACATTGTTAGATCACTTTGATTTGTTGGAGCCTCACTCATCTTTTTGGGAGAAGAATGAAGGGTTGTTAGATTATTTAAGGGAGTATGAGGCACTTGATGAGGATTTTCATGCAGTCGTGTCATTAAAGGACTTTTGCACCATCAAATATGAAGTGGTTGGTGATGTGGATGCCTCATCTTATAAGGGAATTTTGATAGAACCCCAGGATGACTTCAAGGAAGTGCATGCATATACTCATATTGAGGAGGTGTGCAATGAGGTTGAAAAAACATCAGCCTTCAATCCACCATTAGAGCCATCATAAGGGGCATGTGGATTGCACACATGATGATCATGATGAGATTCATATGGAGTTGAGTTTGGAACATTCTTCATCATTTCAGTCATCTATGGCAGTGAAGACACATGAGAATGTTAGTGATACTTATGGTTTTATGGAGGAGCATCTTGTAATGGTCGAGTGTGAGGAGCATTCAGATTTACATGGGCTTGATGAGAGGTATGGATTAGATACTTTTGATTATACACATAGTCTACATCTTAGATATCATGAGCCACTTCTTTTGGGGAACCCATTGATGGATCAAGTCATAATAGTAGATGGGGGAGTTGAGCATATACCTTATGCACCAGGCATCAGGGAGGTATATGCACTCACTTATTGTGGGAATTGATATATTGAGGATGTGGACACATCAATATGGGATTGTGTGGTGATTCCTTCAAAGAGACTTATTGATAGGGACTTTGAGCATACCATTGAGTTTGGATTGTCCAAGGGTGAGAAGTTGATAGATGAGCTTCATCGAGCAGCATATTCCATGAAGATTGATATTTGATTGGGATATCACTAGACTAATTTCAGGTGTCATTATGGGCACTACGAATTCTTGCTCATACCATTGGGGTTTACCAACATACTTGTCACCTTTCAGTCTCACATGAACCCCATCATCACACCGCAGTTAAAGGGGTTTATGTTGGTGTTCTTTGATTATCTCCTCATATACAGTAGGACATGGGAGGATCATTTGAGATAGTTAGACGAGACATGGGACATGATGGAGAGCAAATTCATACATGGGATAGAGTACTCTCCAGAGGTTGATCTTCGATTAGGCTATCATCATCACAGGGACAGTGAGCTTGGAATGACAGATGCTTTACATTGTGTCCATGTGATCAGTATGAAGGATGTACAGACACATCAGGAGGAGATCCATGACACATTGGATTGGCTCATGAGGATTTTAGTTGATTGGAAGTCCCACCTTCTAGTGGAATATTCCAAGGATTGGTTTGCATGCAAGTTTATGGATGGTCATATTCAGGATGGTAGGTACAGAGTGGAGGAAGATATCATATACTATAGAGCTAGCATGTACTTAGTCCCTGAGTCCACACTTTGGGAATATTTCATGAGGGTTATACATGATACACCCTTGGCAAGGCATCATGGGTACTTCCAGACTTACCAGTAGACCAAGGGGAGGTTCTCATGGAAGGTCCTCGAGGATAATGTGTGGAGACATGTGAGGGAGTGCATGACTTGTTAGTAGAACAAGTCATAGCGTACCTATGTAGCAGGATTATGGAAATCTACACTCATTTCAGGACAGAGGTGGGAGAGTATGTCGACAGATTTCAGTACATATCTACCAGAGGTGCATGGCAAGACTACATTTTAGGAACTTCGTCATAGTATGAGGTGTCATAGTTAGAAGAGTGGTTATTTAGGGAGGTGTTTAGGATCCATAGTTTTCCTAAGTACAATGACCATGATTGGTACAACACAACTTTCTGGACATTTTGGAAAGAGTTGTACATATTAGATGGCACATATTTGATCAGTGTAGTAAAGTTGGAGTCAGTTGGTTTGAGACATAGTGGACTTCTAGTTTGGATGTGGGTTCTAGGAACTCATATGATTGGTATGTTTCATTTTTGGGATACTTTGAGAGGAGATGATGGAGATCTTTCTGATTCCAGTGATGAGATGGGATTCTATCACATGATTTGGGATCCAAGTGCAGATTCTAACAGGATGTTGTTGATAGTGACTTCAGTCCATGGGCAGATATATTTTGATCTCTTGCAGATTATTTTGCAGCCAGTTCTATGTGATTTTTTGGATGTTTTATGGATGTGGGAAATAGGTTGGGTGTGTTGGAGTATTAGTGATTTCCCCTATGAAACTTGGATATTAAGTTTCCTTGATGCTTTTTCATTTGGTATCCATAGAGGATTTTCCTAGATATTTGATTTTAGAGATGGTTTTGTTGACGTCTTCTATACCGGACCCTTGGCAGTGCTTGATCAGCTTCACTGTATGAGTGAAATGAGGGGATATGTTGAGGTTTATATGTTATGGTTGGGAAGATTTTATTTTCTGCTACCTAGGATTAATTCTAGTAGAGAGATTGTAGCTTGGGACTTCACTGAGATACATTTGCAGGATACGATCTCTGATAGTGGGGATGATTCTTCCAAGTATCACAGCTTGGGGTTCTAGGAGTGGAGGATATGGTCTAGACATGAGGGTCAGACAATTATGATCGAAGTAGCATAGCATCAACATGGTGGTTTCTTCTTGAGACTAGCATGGGACCCTGGGATTACATGGTTTGACAGTTTGGTAGATGGTACAGACAGGAGAATCAGTTTTTATTATCAAGAGCTCATTTATATAGTGCATTGGACATGCTTCCTAGGAGGATGATTCTATGAGGGGTGGATTGAGTCTTCAAATTATCTGATTACTCTATTGATCATTGACATTAAGGATGCCTCTTATGTTAGTACATTACATGACAATATTGTGGGTGGGTGATAGGTGCAATCTTTGGGAAGGAAGAATTGTAATGTCCCCATTTTTGGATTCCCTTACTCTACAGTTGTAGATGACCTTATGGGTTTATGTCAGCCTAACCAAAGGGGTATTTTGATGTTAATAGTGAGCTCGGGCAGTTTGGAGGAGTTATATGATGATTAAAATGGTATGTTTATCATCTTTCATCATCAGGATCATTCCTGCACAGTCATATTTTGATTTCATTACATTTCGACTGATCTCGTAATTTGGGAGTATTAATGGGAATTATTTAATGGATTGAACTAAGGTTGTTATTTTAATAATTTATCTAAGAGGGGTACTTTCATGTAATAGCTCGTTGGAACTGGGATGAAGAGATCTAAATATTGCAGAGGATAAAAAATGACTTTTAGTGCCCAAAAATGTTTTAAATTCAAATAAATCACTTTTTGGAGTAAAAGGGTTAATAAATTAATAAAGTCATTTTACTAAAGTTAAATTAAAAATTCACTTAAGTGTAAAAGGGTAAAAGGTTCAGTAAAAGGGTGAACGAGGAAATAAAAGAGGAATGAGGGTGACAACTCTTGTGGCTTTGGCTCTTGGGACGAAAAACCCTAGAGGAGAAGTGAGATCGGAAGAGCGGTTCAGCAGGAATGCCGATGAAAGAGTGTGTCACCTCTGTGACACTAAGAAGGTTGAAGATGAAAAACACTTTCTCTTAGATTGTCCATCATATATCCATATTAGATATCATTTTCAAAATATTTCTCACGCTACCAACCTCCCTAACGTCTTAACTCAACAAAAGTATGGTGATCTTGGAAACGCAAGTAATCACTTACCCTCTTAAGGTCCCATAGACCAATTCTGTCTTAGTAGATGTTAATCATCATCATCATTGAAATATTATTTAAAACACACTGAATATATTATTTGAGTTTATTTGTTATATTATTACACTATAAAAGTAGAACTAAAAATACTTATTAAATTTCTCCGCTTGTTAAATCTAATTAATAACTATATATCTGACCACTATCTTATGCATTTTCGATGTTAAAAAAAACATGAATGCGACGATTTTATGAACTGAGATCAGCAATTATGTTTTTGGCAAACAAAATAACGGTTTCTGCAAACAAAACCCTAATGCGCCTGCTGTGTGCATTTATTAGTTACGGTGTAGGTAAGAGAAAACTAGTGGAACCCAGGAATCCAAATATCTTCTCAATTGCAAGATCAAAATCATCTCTCAGACTTGAATCACCTCCTACTTTCTGTTTCCATTAGTAGCGACATTTTGTCTTCTCCCTTTGCTTTTTCGGTGATCATGTTAGAATCTGGTCTACCGGGAATCTCTCTTTTGGGGTAGAATAATTTTGGGGTAGAACTGAACATAAATTTCTTTCCCAGTTCCCTGGCCGCGAATGAAATGATACATTGTATCAATATGCTTACTCTGTTTGTGAAAGATGTGATTCTTTGACAATGCAATGGAAGATTTATTGTCACAGACAATTTGGGTTACATCATTCTGGTCATGTAACCATTCATTCAAGACACTTCTCATCCACACAACTTGACATGCAGTTGCAGCTATTACAACATACTCTACCTCAATAGAGGATAGAGTCACAATGGGTTGTTTCTTTGATGTCCATGCCACTGCTCCATATCCAAGACTGAACATATACCTAGATGTGTTTTTCCTATCATCAATGGAACCTGGAAAATCATTATCAGTATATCCGATCAGCTCAAAGTTCAAGTTTGATGTGTATCGGATACTCAAATCAGTTGTTCCAGCAATCTATCGCAGGATCCTCTTTCCTTCTTGCCAATGAGTATTCTTCAGAGTCTCCATGAATCTCGAAATCAAACTTATTGCAAACATGATACCAGGTCCGGTTATTGTTAATTACATAAGGCTTCCAACCAACCTCTTATATAGAGTTGGATCAACATATGATCCCTCATCATACTTGCTCAATTTAATACCAGTTGTCATTGGTGTTGCAGCTGGCTTGCAATTCATCATTCTAAACCTTTTCAACACTTCATTTGCATAGTTAGTTTGAAAAATGAAAATGACATCATTAGATTGATCCACTTCCATTCCAAGAAAATATTTCATCAATCATAAATCAGTCATCTCAAACTCTGTTTTCATAGCATTTTTAAAGTCTTCTACAGATAGATCTCCTATAAAAATCAGGTCATCAACATACAAATAGACCATCAAAATTTTACCTTCCTAGTTCACCTTTGTATACAGAGTTGGTTCACTTGGACTTCTGTTGAATCCAACACTGATTAGGTACTCATCAATCCTGCTATACCAAACTTTGTATGCCTGCTTCAATCCATACAAAGATTTCCACAACTTGTAAACTTTATCTCTATGCTTATCAATCTCATAACCCAGAGGTTGTCT